>BQNB010032107.1:10188-53443 GCA_026074375.1 Tanacetum coccineum
TGGAACTAACTTATACGAACTATAATGAGTAAATTGCAAAACTGGTCCTTTTATTTTGGTCAAACTGCATGTTCAGTGAAACATGCAGTTTGACCAAACTTTAAAATACACTACAACAAATTTATCATTTACATACACTTTTTTCTTCACATTATATGAAGCGTGAACTTTATTTTTAAATTCTAATTAAAAGCTCACTCTTAAAGTGTGAAAAATTTCATAAACATCACATGAACAATTGTTTCAAAATCAACACACTTTAAAGTGTGAATTTTTTTATAAATCTTTACATTTAAAAGTGTAAATTATTTGTTACACCCAATTGATTCACACCAAGTTTAGCGTGAGACATTTTAAAATGTGAAAATATGCTTTCATAAGTGTTAAAAATCAAGTATTTTGTTGTAGTGATGAGGACTTTAGCTTTATTTTCAATAAGTTGAGGACTGAACATTCAATTTGAGCAAACCATAAAGACCATTTTTGCAATTTACTCGAGTATAACTGTTACATTACTAGTCCTTGTTTCTTTTCGTTTTATAAAGGGTTAGTATTCAAAGTTACGGAGTACTACTTTTTAAGAAAATTCGTCTAAGGTGAACTCATAAAACACAATATTTGAGGTCACTAAACTTATAAAAAATATTTGGCTAAGTTATTTAACTTGTGAAAACACGACATTTATGTTACTTAACTCATCCTATAATATATATTTAAGTCACTCATATTAACACTAAAAAATGTTTCCTATAAGTTCAGCAACCTAAGTGAACAACATAAACTTAGACGAACCTTTTAAAAAGTTTAGTAACATATTTATAAATTAACCAAAAATGAAACACAAGGTTTTGTTAGGTCTGTTGCTTGGTACGACTATCGGTAAAATTAGTAATAGCATAAAGTTATTTGAACTTTTAATTACTTATAAGTATTAGGTATAGCAAATGTCTTGCGATATAAGCATTTTCTTATAATATCAAACTAAAATAAAATGAAGAGAAACAAGCATTCAAATGAGCAAAAGACAATTATCGATTATTAGAAAAATAAAACCAAACGACACCACTAGACCCCATACTAAACCTCTCGTTATTACTAGTGTGTGCCGAGGGGCGGAGCTAGAAAATTATGGTTGAGGGGGCAAAGTTTGATAATTATTAGAAACTATACTACAAATTGGTTGTTAGGGGGCAAATTACAAAAATTACCGGATATTTTAAAAAATTTACATTATAATTTTTTCCGCTAGGGAGACACGATCCCACCCGGCCCCCACCTTTGTCTCCGCCACTGTGTGTGTACCCTTAAAGCGTCAACATGCTAAAATTTAAGTGGACCTTTAATCTTGAATAAAATAAAATTATTTAGAATTTAACTTGCATTTGATTGGTTAACATGACCTATCATGTTGAAACTAACTTTAGAGGATCATAATCCAAAATTTAACTGGTAAACACTAAACACAACATCATTTACCGGTGTCCGCGGCTAAGCACCGCTAATACCACCCTAGTTGAAAACATTTGGAAACCGCTAAACTTATAGTGAAAACCGCTAAGTAGACTTGAGGCATCGTTTTTTTTCTTCGTTGTAGCGTAAATTTGGTTTTGAGTTGTGTTGTTGTTGTGTTTGTTAGAGCGTTTGGATAATGTGTTTATTTGTGGTTTGGTTTTTTATCGGGGATTGTTTCTCGGTTTTAGTGTTTAGGTTGCATTTAAAGCTGGTGACAAGTGTTTGTTTCGGGGCTTATTTGGTTTTGGGCTTATGTTTTTTAAGCTCACTCTTTGTGGCTTAATTTGAAACTTTTCGGCTTATACAAGTTCATTATGACATAATAAACTTATATAAGTCGAAAAGTTTCAACCATAAAAAGTGAGCTTGTGAAACATAAGCCCAAAACCAAATAAGCTATAAGCCGAAACAAACGCCCCCTATTGGTTGTTAATATTTAATTGGTGACGAGTGTTTAGTTCTAACTGATTATTGGTGGTGAGTGGTTAGTTTTTGTGATATTAGGGATTGTTTCTATGTTTAAGCGTATAAATGGCTTTTGCAGCTCGTGACGAGTGTTTAGTTTTCGAATGTTATTTGATATGGTTAGTTGTTAAATCTGTTGTTTGTGGTTCGTTTTCTTGATATTGGGCGTTTTTTGTTCCTTCACCTGTTTTATGTTTAAATATGCATTTCCAGATGGTTATAAGTGTCTGCTTTTCGTTTGATATTTTTTGTTATTTATACTAGTGTGCAGACGTGCAGTGAGTTTGACGTTATATTATATATTTGGTTGTTTATCGAAACATGTGATGATTTCGAGTTGTTACTATTTGAATTGTTATACGCTATGCTTTGGTTGTTTGCGGGGACTTTTTATTAGTTAGGGTATCGACTGATTACTGTTTTGAAGTGTGAAACGCTTGTTTGCAGTGTATTTTCAAAATGGCTTCTAGAGCAATAGTGAGACGTAGGCGCCTTCTTTATGATCACTTCAATGATTACGGTCGTGCAGTTTATAGTCTGAGCCACGGGTTCTCTACCAAATCTCCAGACTCCCGTGAGTCGAGGCCTACTCCTCCACATAATACTTTAAAACAGCTAGAAACCACAAAATACGCCGGTACATCTTTTAGAGTTTAAGAAGTTTACTGTACTGGGAGTCATTAGGGCGCATAAATACCATAATATTCGGGAAATACGTCTCCTTTGAAGTTTCATTCGGTATTAAATTCTGCAGGATTTAGTTCGCTGGTATCACAAGCTGCAAGGTTTTCTTCGGTGGCATCAGCACCTAAACAAGATTTGGTTAAAGATGAAGACGATAACAAACAAGTTGCTAAAAAGAGGAAGGAAGCATCTCCCGAGGAGTGTGATCAAGCTGTTGAAGGGCTGACGAGTGCAAAGGCGAAAGCCAAAGAGAAACAGATTAATGACTCTCAGAAGACAGCTAATCCCATAACTAGAAGTGGATAAATGGGCAGGTTTAGTAGAAAAAAACGCTTAATTCTTTAAAATGGTCATTTCTTTGACTCTAAAAGTATGACGTCCTAGATATGACTTCAAAAGTTATTTTATAAACTAATAGTCTAGTTTTCTTACACTATAGGAGGTTATAAGCATTTGAGTACAACAACGTTTGCTCCTGCAACCGCTTAATTTTGAAGTCAAAAGGAGAGAAAATGTATTATGGGTCGGCCCAACCTAACGCCAGCCCCACCTCGGGACGGAGCTTGAACTATATTTTTAGAGGGGCTGAAGTGTCGATGATTAATTTTAAGGGGGCCAAAATGGTTAAATAAATTATTATTTTTCACTAGAACACAGAACAAAATACACAAAATAAAATAAAATTGGAGGGGTCAATGCCCACCCTTGCCTTAAGGATCCTCCGTCCATGGCCCCACCCATTATGCCACCTCTAATAGCAACTTCTCATGGTTAAATTACATGTTGAAACTAGGAATTTCAGTTTCTTGGTTTGACAGTGTTGACGCGGCAGTTTTAAACCATTTACATATAACTGGGTCGAATTATGGTTGTTTTCTGTTTCTAGACGGTCGATCAAATAGGCTAAAAGATAAAACTTCAGAAAGAAAGCACGTCAAAAGGGTTGAAAGTAAAAAAGAAAATGTATGAAAATGTGGTTCGGTAACAGGTTGTTTTTGTACACATCTGCCCGAAACACTTTCTGTGCAGATCCTTAAACAAAAAGTTAATATGTCAACTATTGTCAATCGAATATCATGCACAATGATGCCACTTTAGGCCACTTTCAACCCATTTGACTTTTGAACTTTTTTCTTTTTAGCTAGTTCCGTTAGATATTACAAATATATCTTCTGTAAATTATATACTCCGTAACATACTACGTACACTGTTACTTTGCTTAACAGTGATAAAGAAGAACAACTTTGTAAAGTCAGTGAAGCTTTAGCAGTTGATAAGAAGTTCTTACTTATGAATTTCCGCATAAAGTTATAGTTACTGGGTTGTTACATATAATTATAATAAGGCGCTTTCCTAAAATTGTTATTTTCTAACCCTAAACCCTAAAACCTAAACCTTAAACCCTAAACCTATGAGTAGGGAGTGTTGAGGTAAATTTACGTAGGCTTCTATCTGGGTCAGCTTGGCTTCTCCGGAGCTTACTCCTTCATATCCTAGCTGAAAATAAGAAAGAACACCGTTAGCTCGCCTCGGGGTGTTAATCCGGGACCAACTCCAGCGTAAGAGTAAGTATTTGGATATGAGATAATTGCGGAGAATGTATTAAGTGTGGTCCGGAGTAGGTGTTATGTTCCAGATTGAGGGAATGAGCACCCCTCTTTATACTGTTTAGGGTTCACTACAAGATATAACCGTGGGGTTTTTCCTTGATACTATTTTCGGCTACGTATCATTCCAAGGACAGTGGTCCTCGGCAAGGATTTACCTTTGCCGGGTTGTTCTTTGATACCCTTGTGCTAGGACGGAGCTAATGACTCCAAACCTGACATGTCCTTCGACATACCAGCTTCTCTGGAGTTCTCCCGGTTACTCCGGACCTAACATGTCCTTCGACATGCCAGCATCTCCGAAGTACTTATCCAGTTTGGCCCGTGCTAGTTCGACAGAGGTACTTAAGCTACAACTCTTCTCTGGCAGTTTTGAGGGAGACTATACCTCATTAGGGAGCTTGAAGAATTTTTGAAGCTCGTCAACAAGGAGGTGACATGCTATGTAGTATGACTAAAATCTTTGTTGTATCTTAAAAAAGCCGGTTCTATGTAGCATGACTGAAATCTTGGTTGCTTAGTTACAGATGAGAAGATTCTTGTGCATGACAAAGTAGCAACCTAAGTTGATACATGTAAACCGGATAAAAAAGCATTCCCTGCTTGTGAGCTTATACTTTAGCAAACATCGTGTATGCAAGCACATCCTTACGCAGTTCCTAGCGGTATGATATCATTTCAAGAACACAAGTCAGCCATATAAGTCTAAAACCCAACGAGGGCTATTATCTATATGCAGTTGACCAAGTACATTGTAATTTCATCCTTCGAGCACTGAGAGAAATCATATGCATATGTCACGTATTTAGTATGCGAGTAGCAAGGTTATAAATGTCTAAAAAGTATCCGAACACAACTGGTCTGTGAGCTTATACTAAAAGAGATAAGACAACAACAACCTTGTAGAGGGAATTAATGGCCAACGGAACTCCTGATAAGCATTTAAAATGCGGTACCTAAGCTGCTTTTTTAAATCTAAAGTCTAAAACGAGTCGGTGTAATCGGACCATTTCCCTATAAACAAGCCTTAAATCAAACATTTTAGGGTCAAACTTGGTCAAAACCAGGCCATACCCGGGCAAACCCAGTTAAACCCGGCCATACCCGATTAAACCCACCCGGCCATACCCGGTCAAACCCGCTCACACCCGGTCAAAACCAGGTCATGCCTGGTCAAACCGGGTCATACCCGGTCTAGCCCAGTTAAACCCGGTCATACCTGGTTATGCCCGATTAAACTCGATCATACCCGGTCAAAAAACGAGGCCATGGCCGGTTAAACCCGGTCAAACCGATTAAACCCGGCCATACCTGGTCAAAACCAGGTCATACCCGATTATGACTAGTCAAACCCGGCCATCCCCGGTCAAACCCAATCATACTAGGTCATACTCGGTCAAACCCGGACATACCCCTTAAAACCCGGTCAAACCATTGATCTTGACTAATCTCGTTGGAACCAAACCTACTTGCCGCTAAAACACTGTCACTATAATGACTTGTTTCTTTAGCAAACTTCGACACTAAAAAACACTACATCTTATGCAACTGTACCGTTCCATTTCACTTGAATGCACTTTGGTCTTCTGAACACTTTTGTGCAATCAAATAGGCTGCCGTGTTGTCCCAAAACACATGACGTTAGTTTTTTTATGTTTTTTTGAAATGGTAACTATGTTTTACTTTTAGGGGCCCGTCAAATGAAATGGGTCAAACGAGACAAAAATCCCCTTCAAGCGTCGATGACACTAATAAGAAACTAAACTAACTATATGAAACGGGTCAATTAGAGATATGTCTATTGAAATGGGTCAGACAACATATTACTTCACACAATGCGTCATAGAATGCAGTATTCTCCTAACATTTCAGTATTTGCCGCATAAACTAATCCCACACGGAACATAATACAAAGAGCTAAATCCAATGCAAATATTTAGTCTAACGTCATTGATTCAATATTAGTTTACTATCAATGCCTCGTTAACTCCAAAATCATGCAACAACTTTGCGATCATGTTCTTGGACCAACGGATAAACTTCCATGTCATGTGAACGTTTCTCTTTCCTTGATCTCAAAAAGACTCTAAAGTTGTTCGCAACTGTTATCACAATATTCAAAATTATGATTGATATCTTAATCCATTTGAAGTCAACAGGTACAAACAACTGTAACGCAAGCGCTAAAGATGTAAGAGTCGTTGAGTATTTCACCATAGGGGTTTCAATCACCGAAAAATCGTCCAATTCACACACATTTTTCCTATCCAACATTTTGTTGGAATTTGGTAGTCGGTTCTGCAAGTTATATACGTGAGCCTATTGGGAGCACATGCGTTAAACACATAAAGTATGTTTTACTTCACGATAATATTTAAATAGTCGTTATTTAACCGTTAATTGTTTAACTAGTATAACAGATATTTAATTTATAAAACCAAGGGACTAAAAATGAACAAAACCCAAAACCGAGAGTGGCCTATTATAGCCGACCTCCCTAAGGTTAAAAAAGGGGTGTTTGGTTCGGTTATAGGAAAAAGAGAAAGGGGGAAAAGGAAAATTTAGGTTTCCTTGTCCTACAAGAATTGGGGTAGGGTTATGTGCCTATATAAACACATACCCCGCACCTTATTCTTCATTAATTTAATTGCTATAATCCCTAAAACCCTAAATAGTTTCGGTGCTTCTCTCTCCCTAAAAACCCTAACCGAAAACCCTCAAAGGATTTTCGGTTTTCCTCCCTTTACTGAATTCGATCCAAACTCTCAAGGGGTTTTTCGGTTTCCTTGTTCTCCATTGTTGGCGTTTCAAGATCTCGTGTACTGTTCGATTTTGGTGTCTCTCCTAGCTCGACAAAGACATAAACCCATATAAGGGTTTATTCGATTTTTGGTTCTAAAAACCCTAACCGAATTAGGGTGTTTATTTTCAGTTAAAACCCTAACCGAATTAGGGTTTTCCATTTGGTTTTTCTTACTAGCTCACTTGGGTGCGTTTGGTAATTGATTCAAGACACGTGGTGTTTGGTTCGTAAAGGTAGACTAGCAATCAACTCGTGCTCGGTTGACGTGTTTGTGTGAGCAACCGTAGAGGCAGTAATTTAACTGCTTAACTTGTTTCAAGATCAAGATCAAGATCAAGAGGTAAGTAATTATTTACTTTTAACGTTATAATTATTTACTTTATTAAGTGTTAATCTATGTGCTAAAACTAGATCCATTCCGCTGCGTACTCGTAGCTAAACTGGTTACCTAGTATGATAAATCCCAACAGTGGCATCACGAGTCAACTCGTTTTGGCATTAGGGTTACACTTTTGAATTAAATTAATGTCTTGAATTGTACACGCATAGATTTAATTCATATACTTGATCTGCCGCGCTTAATATTTTATTTAATGTCTTCTTGCAAATATGGTAAAGATTATGCAAATCCTTGCCATAATTAAATAAAATTTGTAGATCTAGATCTTGAAATCTTAAGATTGCTATATAAAATAAAAGGAATAAAATTAAATTGTTAATTAAGTATAACTGTTTCCTTTTATAATAGATCACACTACATATATAAAAGATCTTGATTTTATTTATAGTAACTAAAATCTCTTTGGAAACTGGATCTTTTACATATTTAGTCTGATTTAGTCTATCTTTTCCGGCTATAAGACCTACTCAATCACTCTTGTGATGAATGGGGCGATCTAGGCACATAGATGAAAACCTAGTGAGGGTCTTATGGTTTTTCAATTGGGGAAGACTCGTTTGAGAACTCGGATTCTACATGTTTACTTGCTTATTTAATGTCATCTTTAGTTTTAGTCTTTTATGTGCATTTGTTTACTCGTTTACACGCCTAATTAGTATACAATATGGACTAATACTTATAGAGAAAGATGATATTAAAACTAGTCTATTAATTACACGCTAAAATATTTATTCATTGTGACCTATTATTTGTTTTGTGCAAAATTTGATTTTGAGAAAATTAATAAGACTCTAAACTAATGAAACTTGATTTCAAGAATAATTAAAAACTGGACGCTATGGACTCATGGGAAGTACGACTCATCCACTAGAACAAACTATAAGAGAAGTTTAAGGCGTTCAATCTTAAAGAACTCAGGTTTTTAATACGCTTTGCGCTGACCTGATTCTCCGCTTCTTTGTGCATTCGATTGGAGTTACCGTGAACCATGGCATGTCACTACAGTGTCATTATTAAAGGTTTTTAAAATTAGTGCTACAAAGTTGTTTTGCATGCCTCTTTGTACACGCTTTTAACACTTTTATGTGTATACCCCGTAGTTAAATTTTAAGTCAATGCCATCCAACCAAGAACACGTGCATTTGGCTTGGCCGCTCTGGTCAGACCTCAGGGTCATTCCAAACCCATGGCAATTAAGGTTCACTGGTCAGACCTCTAACTATTTTTGCGCGTTCTTGCTTGGTAGACTTAAATCGGGTAGTCCTGGTCAGACCTCGTGCTCGAGGAATAAGATGAGAACTAAACATGCTCTTGACATTATTACGTGTTTACTAATGTCTAGACCGGTCTCATAAATCTACGATTTGCAACAAATGCAATTAACGCTCGTCGCTTACCTTTTGCCCTACTTGTTTTCGTATTGGTCAGACCTTTGTTAATAAGTGGGAGGTCAAGTTGGGTCTTAGTCTTAATTAGTAAATTAATTGGGTAGTAAATTCTATTAAGAATTTAATTATCGAAAATACTAATAAATTGAACTTTTTCTAAATTGTAGATGACTACCACCGTAGTAAACAATTCACTATTCAGGTCGTTGTTTGAAAAACAAAAACTAACTGGAAACAACTTCATGGAATGGTATCAAAATCTTCGGATTGTGCTCTCTACTAAAGACAAGTTACCATACCTAGAACAGCCAATACCTGTTCTGCCAGTTCCACCTCAGGGACAAGCAAATCCTTCAGTTGTCGTGACCACGCATCAAGCTTGGGTCAAGGCACAAAAGGAAATTGCTGGGCTTATGCTTATGACCATAGACCCAGATATTTAAAAGAATCTAGAGCACCTTGGTGCATATGATATGCTCAAGAAACTGAAAACGTTGTATGTACAACAAGCAGATTAGGAACTTCTTCAGACCATGCGAGAATTCCACGCGTGCAAACAAGAAGAATGACAGTCTGTTAGCTCGTACGTTCTCAATATGAAGAGCTATATAGACAACTTGGAGCGTTTGGCCATGCTATGACTCAAAACTTACTGTCAGCCTTATCTTGGTTTCACTAAGGAAGGAATACGATGGTTTTGTGCAAAATTACAACATGCATAGCATGGGGAGACAAGTTAAATGAGGTTGCATGTATGTGAAAGCTTACATGAGCAAACTCTTTCTCCAAAAGAAGTTGCACCTGCATTACATGCTATAAGAGCAGAAAGGATCCAGAAAAACCAGAAGAAAAAATCGCATAAGGCTGCTAAGGGGAATCAAGGGAAAGGCAAAGCGAAGATGGGCTATACACCTGTACAAGCCCAACCTTTTGCTCTCAAACCCAAGAATCCTCCAACACCCAAGAAGGATAATCCAGCAAAGGACGCGATATGCCACCAATATGGTGAAGTGGGTCACTGGAGAAGAATTGCCTAATTTATTTATCCAGAGTTGATGAAAAAGAAAAAGAAGTATCTCAAGGAACTAGCACTTCAGGTATTTTCACCATAGAACTCTACTCTTTTCCTAGTACATTTTGGGTTAATGATACAGGTTGTGGGACTCACATCTGTATAACTACTCTGGGTCTCAAGGGAAGTAGGAAACTGAAGCCGGGAGCTTTAAGTCTGTACGTAGGCGATGGTCATCATGCAGCCGTTGAAGCTGTTGGCGATTATCATTTGTGTCCCCCTAGTGGGCTTGTTTTAATTCTTCACAATTGTCATTATGCTCCCACCATTACACGGGGGATCATTTTAGTTTCTCGTTTATACAAGGATGGTTTTGTTAACCACTTTAAGAATGATAATTCAATTTATGTTTTTAAGAATAATATGATTTATTTTAATGTTATCCCTCGGGATGATATTTATGAAATTGTTATGTCTTCTTCTAATACAAATGAAAGTTCTATGTATGCTGTTAGCAATAAAAGAGCCAAGCTTAACTTGGACTCTGCTCTCTTGTGGCATTGTCATCTTGGGACACATGTACAAGAAACGATAGAGCAGTTACAACATTGTGGACTTTTGATTCAAACTGACATCAAGTCTTTTGAAAAGTGTGTTGCTTGTATGTCTAGTAAGATAGCAAGAAAACCTTATTCACATCAAGTGGAAATGGCCAAAGATCCACTTGGACTAATCTACACTGATGTATGTGGTTCATTTAAGATTATGTCAAGACAAGGAGCTTACTACTTCGTCACTTTTACTGACGACTTTAGTCGTTATGGCTATGTTTACTTGCTTAAACATAAACATGAAGTGTTTGGAACTTTTAAAGTGTTTTAAAAGGAAGTAGAAAATCAACTCAGGAAGACCATAAAATCACTACCTGATCATGGAGGTGAATATATGAGTCAAAAGTTTTTGGATCATCTAAAGGATTATGGGATTATTGCCCATAGAACTCCTCCCTACACGCCACAACATAATGGAGTGTCAGAGAGGAGAAATAGAACACTGCTAGACATGGTTTGATCCATGATGAGTCAAACTATTCTTCCAAAGTCCTTTTGGGATTATGCCCTTGAGTCTACTACACGCATTCTCAACATGGTTCCAACTAAGAATGTTGATAAGACACCATACAAAGTATGGCATGGGCAATTCCCTAAGCTGTCTTACTTAAAAGTCTGGGGCTGTGAGGCACTTGTTAAGCGTGATACACTTACCAAACCTGACAAACTTAAACCCAGAGCTTTTAAGTGTATCTTTGTAGGATACCCAAAGGAAACGACGAGATATTCTTTCTACTACCCACCCGAGAATAAAGTCTTTGTTGCCCGGAATGCTGAATTCTTTGAGAATGATGTTATAGAACACGAAGCACGTGGGAGTCTAGAAGATCTTGAAATAATTCAAGAAGAAGATACACATCCTTCTTTAGACACCAGCTTAAATCATGAGAAGGATGATCAAGAAATTGATGAACCTCAAAGTGATATCAATCCCATTCATAGGTCCACAAGGACACGCCGTGCCCCAGATCGAATGTGTTTATACATCGATGTTGAGGAACATGAGTTAGGGGATCTCGGTGAACCCGCTAACTATAAAGCCGCATTATTGGATCCTGAATCTGACAAAAAGCTTAATGCTATGATGTAGAGATGCAATCCATGAAAGACAACGATGTTTGAGAGTTAGTTGATCTTCCTCCTAATGGAAAAACCATTGGTCATAAATGGCTCTTCAAAAAGAAGACCGACATGGATGGAGCTGTACACAACTATAAAGCTCGTCTGGTAACAAAGGGCTTCACTCAAACCCCATGGATTGATTATGAAGAAACCAGACATTAGAGCTATTAGGATTCTTATAGCCATAACTGCCTTTTTATGACTATGAGATTTGGCAAATGGATGTCAAAACTGCCTTCCTTAATAGATATCTCAATAAAAAGGTATACATGGAGCAACGTGAAGGTTTTGTCAGCCAGAGATATCCAAACCGAGTATGCAAGCTCAAACGTTCCATTTATGGACTTAAGCAAGCATCTAGGTAATGGAATAAACGATTTGATAATGAAATTAAGAAATTTAGATTCAGTCAAAATCGTGATGAGCCATGTGTATATGTAAAAGCTAGTGGGAGTTATGTCGCTTTCCTAATCTTTTATGTCGATGACATATTGATCATGGGAAACAATATTCCAATGTTACAAGATGTAAAATCCTATCTTGGAAAATGTTTTGCTATGAAAGATCTAGGAGAAGCTGCATATATTCTTGGAATCAAGATCTACCAAGATAGATCAAAGCGATTAATTGGTTTATGTCAAAGCGCTTACATTGAGAAAATCTTGAATAGATTTTATATGGAGAATTCTAAACGTGGCACTATCACAATGCAAGAAAAGCTGAAATTTAGTAATCTCAAGGTGCTTCGACGCTTGCTGAAATTCAACGCATGCAAAATATCCCATACGCTTTGGCTGTTGGATCAATTATGTATGCTATGAGATGTACTCGTCCTGATGTTGCATTCACACAAAACATAACAAGTCAATTCAACGGAATCTAGGCGATTCTCACTAGACTGCTGTTAAGAACATTCTGAAGTATCTTCGCAATACTAAAGATATGTTTCTTGTTTACGGAGGTGATACAAAACAAGAGCTTAGGGTTTCTTGCTACACTGATGCTGGATATCTGACGGATGCTGATGACATGAAGTCTCAGACCGGATATGTATTCGTTTTAAATGGAGGTGCTATTGACTGGAAAAACATAAAGCAAAGTATTTTTGCAACCTCATCTACAGATGCTGAATATATCGCTGCTTTTGACGCATCGAAAGAGGCTGTATGGATTCGTAAATTCATTTCTGGGCTTGGTGTTGTTCCCACAATTGAAGAACCCATAAATATGTATTGTGATAATACTGGAGCCATCGCAATAGCGAAATATCATGGAGTCACTAAAGGTGCAAGACATTTTCACGCTAAAGTTCACTATCTTCGAGAAACCATAGAAATAGGTGATGTGAGGATAGAAAAAGTTGACACAGATGACAACTTAGCTTACCCTTTTACAAAGGCTTTAGCATTTCCTAAACATTCTGAATTGACTAAGAAAATAGGAATGATACCAGCTAGTAGTCTCATGTAAATCTGTGTTTATTAGTATTTGGATAATTTGGAATTGTAAGACAGTTTTTACTTTCTAATGAATGAAGATACTTGGTATTTGTTTTTCTATCATATAATAACTGTTATTCTATATTTGCATGTTTAATTCTTGAATGATTCATCATTCTAAACATGTCCATTGTCAGTTAACAATATGGGAATATTGTTATGTAAGGAAAATGTGAGTGTTGGTTATATTATTTGAATATATAGATTGTTCCCTCCAAACTCATGTGTATTCACAAGGGATGCATATTGGATACCCCACCTTCGAATATTTACTTTTGGATCCTTGTCATTGGTAAATTTTGAAAATGGTTTAAAAGTTGTCCTTAGACTTGAGATACAAGCAAGTTTTGTATGTGTGGATATCACTTTTTGAGTCTAAGTTGTCCTTAGACTTGAGATACAAGTAAGTTTTGTATGGAAGGGACAAGCCCATCATTACCTGTTTGGAGTTTATAAGAGAATATCTTATGAAAAGGATTGTCATAGTCTAACAGGTAATAAGCAAGAGTAATGGTCCACTCACCCCTAAGGCCACTAAGGTATTTGAAGTGATTAAGAAACTTGCTGCCCAATACACAATAAGTTGGAATGGTAGGAATTTGTATCAAGCTGTTAGGCCTAAAGGTGACTAGTATGTGGTAAATGTAGAGGAAAGGGCACGCTCTTATAGAAAGTGGGATTTGACAGGTATGCCTTGCAAGCATGCAGTAGGAGCAATTTGGAACATGGCAGAGAATGACTTAGAACCAGGCATACCAGAATCATGGGTACATCCTAGTTATTGGCTAGCAACTTGGGAGGAAATGTATAGGTTCAAGATCAATCCTTGTAATGGTCCTGACTTGTGGCCTCCATCAGATAGTCCTATCACATATACCCCACCAGAGTATCACAAACCAGCTGGTAGGCCTTCAAAGAAAAGAAAGAAGAGTGCTGCAGAGTTGTTTGATGGATTGGTCAAGAATGGCAAGCTAAGTAGGTTTGGTCAAACAATCACCTGTTGCAAATGTGGCCAAAAAGGTCACAATAGCAGAACTTGTAAGGGTCAAAGAGGGGTTACATCTGCACCAGCAGTCAACCAATCTCAGACAACTCAAACTACTGTCAACCCTTCTGCACCAGCAGTCAACCCATCTCAAACAACTCAAACTACTGTCAACTCTCCATCTCAGACAAGTCCAACTATGAGGTACACAAAGCAAAAAGCAAGCAGGTATTCACCTTCAAAAAACACAAATGCAAGTAGTAGTGGGAAAAGAAAGGCTGGGGAGTGATGGTTGCTTTGCTTTACTGTACTCAGTCTCATGTTTCTTTATGTAATCTTGTTTAAGTCAGTATGTGTAATCTTGGTATTTCCTTTAAGACTTGTGTACTATTGTTTAAGACTTTTGTACTCTTAGTAATCTTGTTTCTTTGGTAATCATGTGCTAAGACTTATGTTTATTTGGTAATGCAAATGGCTTTGTTTAACTTTCTTACTTATCTGATGTTTTGGGTTGAGCACTCTTTTGCAGTTTTGATATGATTGTTGTATGGTATAAACTGTCCTACAAACACACCCATTTCACATGTTAAAAAGTCAAATGCAATATACATGAAAACCAAAAGAGCATTTATTCAATATGCATTTAAGCCATTACAACAAAAGCTCTTACAACAACTATCGAGACTACTTTTTTCCCCAAAAACTACTGACAAACACCAACTTACATTCAATTCAAACCACCATTCACCAACTTCAGTTAAGAAGGAAATACAACACAATGACCAACCAACTAAACCCTAGCATCATCTTCAATCTTCTTGATTCAGCTTGTTTTGTTGCAACCATAGCTTGTAAACCATTCATGTTTCGTAGAAGGCCAGGAATAATTTGAACAGATCTTGCACACATAGGTGGGTCGTACCAATCAACAATGCCACAATTTGTGCCCTAATCAAAATTTTTATAAAATTAGGGTTTGTCATATTTATAAAATCATAAACTTAGGAAATTTACCCTTCTTGAACAACAATAAAAGCGTCTCCCTGGATTGTAATCGGTCCATGATGTGCGAATCACACAAACTGAGTGACAAGTTGGGCATTCCATGGTTGTGGATTGTCTGCTAATGCTTATGTGTGTGTTTCAAAGACTGTGTGTTTTCTAATGTTGAATAAAAAGAAGAATTGAGAGAAAAGAGTATTAATAGAGGAGGAGTGAAAAGTGAAAGACCAATTTGCCCTCAAACATAACAGTCAAACGTTAGTCAAACACACGGTTGGACCAAAAGTGTTACGGGTAGGAAAACTTTGGACATAATCCTTTACAAAAATTCATTTTGGACCAAAAGTGTTACACCCGGTAAACCATAAGGACCAAAAATGTAGTTAACTCAAAGAAAAAAATATATTAAAGTTGAAGTTGAGGAGGAGCTAAAAGATTAAACAATAACTTATGGTGTTAAAAAGAGTATGTTTCTTCTCATTTAAGAAAAATGTGTGAGTTTACTTCTATGTCAAACGGTGAAAAAGTGAACTAGTTGCTTGTTTTGTCTCCATAATGTACTTATTTTGTGTTTCTCTCAAAATGTTATCCATGACAGGAACATGACCTGGCTTCATACATCAACAACCATGCAAGAGTAGATAAGAACGTTTGTGAAGATGAATTAGATCTCGTACTAGCTAATACGATAGAGTCGCGCCAGGTAAAATCTTTAGTTAATTATAAATTATTGTGCTGAAATTTTGATCTCTTGCGTGTTTGTTCATGTTCATAATATATTGATCAAAAATCTGAAAGTGAGATACTTGATTATATCGAGTTCTTAGTTTATGGAATGATGACATGTGTGGGTTAGAAGTCGGTTTCAATCGCGTGCCTAGCCGTGGTGTGAAAATAATCATTGAATATGCATACGGCATAACATTGTCATCCTGAAATATAGCATATCCTACAACAGGAAGTTTGGTATAGTCCCATCTCGTGCATTTGGAAAAGCATGGTAAGTGACTATTAAATTCTCAAGATACCATCTGTCTCGAAACTATCTATATAGGACATTACAGAGTTCGAATTTGACAGTAATTATGTTAGATGGCATGGTGTTTAATGTAGAAAGTTTTACAATCATTGCCCAAAACTTAAAAGTTCTTAGAATCTCAAACGCGTCTCAATTCCCAGGAATCCTTACAATCACTTGCTACTCGCATGAAGATATTAAAGGCTTGTTTCAATTCAGCTTATCCTTTTCAAGGTGTAATTATCTTAAAAGCGTGGATAAAACCACGAGTAACAAAGAGAATTCGTAAAGAGTCTTTTACGTGGATAAAGCCATGAGTAACCTTCAAAAATCTGTTTAAAACAAATGCGCGTCAAATTCACCTATATGCAGCAGTTTCATCTTCACACATAAGAAAACAAAGCAAAGCTGATAGATGGACAGGACACCCTCCCAAAACCAGAATGCATAAAAAAAACACATTAGTACAACATGCGACAATTAGCAAAATCAAACTAAGCCAACGCGTTAATTTGTAACAAGTTTGCATAATAAAAATTATTGATATCATATAACTACAGCATTAAGCCAATTTAAAACACATAAAGAAACTATAAAACATAAATTTTGGTTGTTAAGGAAGTACACCGATTAGAACATAAGCTACTTATCTTAACATAATCTAACGGCCGTTTTCACGGTTATGTTCATGAAATCCGTTTGGAAACTCTTCACCATAAGCTACTAGAGATTTTGCACACAGATGTATTTTTGACATTGCGCCCCATTCATTTATTACATGGAACAACCATTTGAGGAGTAATTTATCTTGATTCTTAGCTATCAGGTCTTCTAAGTACCTACAAATTGGATGGAACCTTGTTGCTTCACATAACATGTTAGTTATTACGAAAACCCAACTATAATGTGTACTCGATTCGGATTGGGTTTAGAGGCTTTTTTTGAGTATGGCAAGTAAGGAGGACAGTGCCGGCTCCGCCGAATGAGAGTGAGAATGATGCTAAGATGAGAAAGAAATTGGAGAAATTCGCAAAATCTACTAAATAGAAGCCGGCCGCCGGAGTTTGTTAAGGAGAGGCGGCTCGACGGCACGCATTTGCTCGGATTTGGAGAGGGGCATGGCGACGGGATCACCTCCCCCTGTAAAACTTGGGCGTCAAGCCCTTATAAAATCATAAAAACAATATTAGAAGGTTATTATGAGCCCGTATATGAGGTGAAAGTATTTAAAGCCTATCTCTAAAAGTAGCTTTTTGGATTAAAAAACAATACCGTGTTTTCTCCAAAATATTTAAATATAACCGGAGGTGAAGCTTATATATAAGTTGGAAGCTGAAGCTTATAATTTTATAAAGTTGTTTAGCGAATTAGTTATAGAACTTATTAATATAAAATCGCATAAAAATATATAAAATTAAATTCAGATATAACTAACTATAAGCCTTCATGGCCCCATAAGCCTTTTTTAGCTGGCTTGGGCTTATAAAAGGTTCCATAAGCCTCTGTAACGAATAAAGCTTAGACGAGAAACAATTGTTTGGCTATTTTAGAAAGACCCCCATAAAACCGAGAGCAGCAAGACTGATTTTAGAAAGACCTCTAACAAATGTCAATTTAACTATTTTAGACGAGAAAAACTCAAGACGATAAACTGATGTCTAACATAATGATTATAATATGTGTCATTTATTTATGGTCTCAACCCGGACTCTAAACAGATTACAAACTTGAGGTATACAGTTTCAAATATACGGCGTCTTTAAAAGTTTAAAAACTGGAGTTTTCAGAAACACATGAAACCAACATAAGAAATAGTTGAAGCGATAGCTAGTCCTTTGATAACTGCAGAAGCAAGATCAGAATCAAATATACCGGGTAGCAGACTTCCAGTTGGATTTGGAACTCATTACGTGTTAGTAATTTACAATTACAATGTCGTTCCAAACTATACATACGCCAGTCATGGACGTTGAATAAATGGTAATTCAAGTTTATTATACAAGTCGTTTTGTATCATCTTGAAAATAATCCAACTTTGTTTAGAAAACAACCAGAAGCAGGATCTCCAATGCAGCCACAAAAACCATCATCGTCCTTAGCAAATGATGCTGGCAACGGATGATCAGGAATTATGCCAACCTACATTGGTGAAGGCAGGTGGTATACAGTAGTTAAATTTTAAGGAAGGCAAAGTATAACCGGTAGTGCGGGTTGAATGGGTAACTTTCAACAAATATGTACATTAAACATGATTAGCAAAGTATAACGGGATTGTAACGGGTCAAATGGGTAACTTTCAGTGCAAGTTGAATGAATGGGCTAGTTGACCCACAGGCACGTGTTTGTCTATTTTCCAAAGCTTTTGAAAGATAATTAGCACATTAAGTCATTAAGCGTGATTACAAAACTCTATCGTTAGAATCTGAACTTTTATAAATATAACAATTATACACTTTGGACGAAATATGACCCGTTTGACCCATTCATCTTAGCTGATGTTCTCAAAATTTGACGGTTTGGGTCGTTCACGATAATACATATTACAAACCTTATTGATGTCGATATGATCAGGGGTTTCATAACGAGCAACAGTAACAGCCAAGCCAGATCCATCAGACATTTGAAATACCGATTGAATTTTTCTGTGAATAAAGAACGTTTTAGGACATTTTATCGAAAATGAAATGCTATTAAAAGTACAAGTATTGTAAAAATTGTTTACCCTTTGCCGAAAGTGGGTTCTCCAAGAAGCACTGCACGCTTGTTATCCTTTAATGCACCAGCCAAGATCTCGCTTGCACTTGCAGTTCCTTTGTTCACCTACAAGAACCAAAAAACTTAACATTACAGGTTGTAATACATATTTTTTGTGATGATATTTGACACGCCAAACATATATACAAAAATTTTAAAAACGCGGGTCAACCCAATCTGTTCACAAGTACAAAAAATTGCTTGGCACACTCTACAAGAGTCACAGCAATCTAAATCGCAACCGTGACTTAACAATGAAAGCCATTACAGCACACTAACGAAAAGATTGGTATAGATGGCATTACCAGCACGGCTAGAGGTTCTGAAGCAGCTATTGCATTGGTTCCATCAGTGTCGTATATATCTCGAACACCACGGCTATCACAGATGTACACAATCACGCCTTTATCCAACCTGATTTGCATCAATTTAACAGTAAGAACTTTAAACTTGTATAATAGCAATTTAGGCAGCTTTCAACCCACTTTACATACTTCCTTTACAAACTATACCTTTTTTACTTATTTGACCCGTTACGGATAAAAACTTAAACACTTATCGGACATTCAGAAGTGAATGGGTTTCATTAAACCATGATTTCAAACAAAAAAGGCAGATACGCAACACTCTAAAGAACCAGCGCTAGAGATGAACAATGAAATCCTCCAAGTCACACACATCATTTAGCAAGCGCTAGAGATGTAAGAGTCGTTGAGTATCTCAACCAAAGTGAAGTCTGTTTTATGTTTTTTACCCATTAGACATGTATCATTTAGCAAAATCGGAAACTAAAACACACTACAATTCTGGGTTTTATGCAACCTGTTGCTATGCGATAATGAAATCTGCATTTTGGAATACATGCTTACACAACTAACCATTCATTTCGCTTGAACACAGTTTTGTCAAATGGACACTTGCGTGAAATCGCGAAAGTGCAGTTTCTTTATGTTTTCTGAAACTGTAATCCTAGTTCTAGTCTACTCCTGATCATTATTACAACGTACAATTAATTAAGTCGCTTACATATATTTAAGTTTAGTACTAATTTTCTTCAAAGAGGATGTTCTTAAACTAGTCAAAAACATTTTTCTTCATGCATAATTGCAAATGTAGTCTGTTTTCTGTCCAAAATGTGATGTTGGTCAGTTTGTTTTTTGTGTGTTCATTTAATGTTTGCTTTATTAATGGTGGTACCTAGCAATATACAGGTAGACCATAGATGCAACAAGTGTAATAATAAGCTTTTGTATGAAAATAGGACTGGTTTCTTGATGTCATTACTTGGTTTCTTTTTATTTTCCTATTTTAAGATAGCCTCATTTATATTTATCCAACAATGGTAGTTGATATAGTAAATGCTACTATGACACTAGTTTTACAGCTCACTTTTATGAGAACATAAATGAC
The DNA here is from genome assembly GCA_026074375.1 of Tanacetum coccineum. Classification (NCBI taxonomy): domain Eukaryota; kingdom Viridiplantae; phylum Streptophyta; class Magnoliopsida; order Asterales; family Asteraceae; genus Tanacetum; species Tanacetum coccineum. The sequence continues at coordinate 30,461 of BQNB010032107.1, forward strand.
AATCAATGTTAAGTTTTTTACAAGTTTTTATTTTTCGGTGGGTGAAGGTTAGGTTGTATATTTATTGCGTTTCTTATTTAAATGCCTACATCTCCTTCACAAACAAGCAACAAAAACCATCCTCTCAACAAACTACTACCGTCTCTCCAATGCATATATTCAATCATAAGCCAGGGCCAACCGAGGGGGGTTCTGAGGGTGCACGAGAGAACCTATGGATTTTTCTTAAGTAGTATGTATAAAATTATGTCAAATATACTTGTTATTCCTAAAATGAACATTTTTCTTCATTTTTGGGTTACAATTTTTGGTACTTTTTATAAAATGAACCGGATGACTCTTGGTCCTGTGTTCGCCACTGCATAAGGTAAGATGAGATGGTGTTATCACATGTTTGGTTTCAATTATTAAGAAAGAGCTTAAGGGCTTATTGTGTTTTAAAGACAAATAAAGTGAAAGTGTGAGATTTGATATTACTGTGTGGTTTTATAAAAAAAAAGTAGCAAAATACTACAAACTTAGAATTTTCTTTTACCCGAGTTTTCGACTCGACATTGCGAGCCGACTAATTCCAGGCCGACTGCCCTTTCGGATAGCCCCGAGTAGGTGCAGTTGAACCTCCATGGCTACCACAAATGTACACTCCTAGCAATGTTTGAACCCTAAACTTATTGTTTTGAAAGTCATGGACCTTACCACTAGGCCATTTGGTGGTGGTTAAAACAACACATTCTTAACTCTAAAAATAAACAAATTTACTCGATGTATTTGTTTACTTATTTGATTCAATTAGTATTTTTTTTTAATCTAAAATAGTAAAGTAACTTTGTTGGATTGATATGCTTTTGATCAAGGTATTTATTTTGATGGGATTTATTTACCAGATTTTTTATATATGATTTTGGGTGTTTAGTTAAGCTCATACATGTTTATTCTTGCCTATCTATTAACTTTGTTAATTCTTGCTATTAAAGAAGAAATTATGGTGTGAAAAAGAGTATGTTTAGCCTCATTTAAGAGAAATGTGTGAATTTACTTCTGTGTCAAACGCCGAAAAAGTTGTACTTATTTTGTGTTTCTCATAAAATGTCTTTGTGTTATCAGTGACAACAACATGACGCGACTTCATACATCAACAACAATGCAGCAATAGATAAGAATGTTTGTGAAGATGAATCCGATTCCGTACTATATAATGCTATAGTGGCAACAGGTAAAATCTTCGGTTAATTATAAATTATCATGCTCAAAATTTGATATGTTGTGTGTTTGTTAATGTTCATTACATATTAATCAAATATATGAATGTGAGATACTTGATTAGGTCATCATGAGAGATATATGAACAATGGTGCGTGTGTTTTATGCTTATAGAAACGATATTAATGAATATCTAAACTAGATGATGTTTTCTATATTAACGGATGCTCAATTGTGAATGCTATAACATAATCTATAACATGATCTTACACACGTACATGTTTCGCACAACTGAAAACCATCTATCTTAGATTTTAACAAGCATAAGCATCTAAGATACAATCACAAACCTTACATATCAATCAAGAACATCACAGAGTTCATAATCACAAGATTTAAGCAACCTTTTTGAGCTCGAAAGGGTAAATTCGAATATAATCAAAGGAAGAACACATGGAAAAACGGAACAATGAACATCTAGGAATCAAGGAACATGACATAAGGACTCCTAACAGTTTACCAACACACAAAGCATATCTTACGAGCAACCTTATGACCATTTAAGCATTAATGCACCTAAAACCAACTTTTCCAATCAAAAGAGATTATAGGAGGCAAGATACTAGTTAAAAGGGACATAAGAGAGCAACAATGAAGCTAATTATCACAAACCCACAAATAAACACGCAAGACATACATGTTTCGCACCATTCAACTTAAAAGAATCGAACTAACACACAAATGATTAGGAGTTATCACAAACTGTTTTGGGCGAGTGATTTAGGCAACCTAACAAGCAAAACCCCTAACTTAATTAAAGAAAACCTCAACTTTTATACTTATGAACTCTAAATCGATTTCTAATGATTTTCGAGTGCAAAAAGGAGATTTAATCTAATTCCTTTTAACAAAGTAATGTTAAAGGGTTACTTAACGTGTAGTAGTGTACCTTAGATCTTGAAAACGAGTTTTGATTTTGAGTGATGAAGCGTGCAGAATATGTCGAGAGAATGAGTTTGAATTTTTGAAGTGTTGTTTGAGTGTGTGAGCGAAATGTGTAACAAGGGAGGGGTAACCGGCCCTAGTTTTAGAATTGGCATAAATAGTCCTCTAAGTTTGTAACACCTTCTATTTTCATTTTAAACTTAACCTTAAGTCTAAACATGTTATAGAAATGACATATTAAGCCCCTTAAGTTTCTAACTTAAATTCTAAGTCATAGATTTTGCATTTTAGTCCCTAAAAATTAAACCAATAACATCTTAAACCCATTTGAGTTAAAATGATTTTATCTCCCCTTTAATAGATGATCCGTTATTGATTAGACATTTTTCTTTTTATTTCGAGATGACTTTTGAAAGATTATTTTTGAAAGAATTTGAACATTTCTCCCCCTCAAATAATGTTTCGTTTTCTATTTAAAGAGCTCTAGACATTGTTTGAGTAAAAGAATATTCTTTTAAAAATATTTTCTGATGGCAAAACTAAGATGATTAATTATTTTTGAAATACAACACCAATAAAAACAAGATTTCTCTTGTTTGACATAAATAAATGCACTGACACGTACACTTATTTGATAGATAGCATGGGTTGTGTAGCAAAGTATACACAAGCCTTTGTATGAATATGACGTAATTCATACAAGAGAAAGTTAATTCCCGTTGTGAGGCCAAGTTTTCTTTTTGGCAAAATACTTGTCTTTAAAATGAACAGCGGGTTGCTATCTCAAATAATAGCAAGCCAATGACATGTTTAGAAAACATTTAGAACTTATGCTCGAACTTTATTTACAAGTCCGTGTTATTATTGAATAACATTTATAAAGCCGTAAATATTATCAATTCCAGAAGACATGTCATGAGTACCTATTTTTCTGTTATTTTATGATTTTATATTTTTGTATTTGATTTTCTTGTTTTATATTTTTCTATTTTGTTTTTGTAAAATTTATATAATGTGAAAAATCTTTTTGAGCTTTTTTATATTTTCTTATTTACATATGATACAGAGGATATGTGAATAGTTTCCATCATTACTCTTCCTCTTCTTCTGCCAAACGTTTCAAAGTCTCGGGAGGCATGCTTTTCATTCCAAGTTTGTCGATAAGAAATGCAAGTCTTTCTCGTCCCAAAGCTTTGGTGAAAATGTCTGCCAGCTGATAATCTGTTCTGACAAAGTACAACTCAACCACCCAATTTTCCACTTACTCCTTGATGAAGTGATATCTGATGTCGATATGCTTTGATCTTGAGTGTTGGACGTTGTTACAGCATAACGCAATGACACTTTTGTTATCGTAGTACAGAGGAATTTTGTTGAATACAAGGCCATAGTCTGTCAGTTGTAATCACATCCAAAGTATTTGAGCACAGCATCCTGATAAGGCGATGTATTAAGCTTCTGTACTAGATATGGTTGTGCTTTTCTACTTTTTCGACGACCAACTCACTAATCAGTCCCTCGAGAGCTGCATACTTCAAGATGTACTTCTTCTGGTATCTTGGCAACCAGCATGATCAGCATCTGCAAAAGCTGTTAGCGCATTGCAGGAATCCTTTGAATACCACATACCCATATTAATGGTTCTTCTTAGGTATCGAAAGATTCGCTTAATAGCATGTAAGTGATTTTCAGTAGGCTTGTCCTGATACCGAGCACACATGCACACAACAAATACAAGGTCTAGTCTACTGGATGTGAGATACATAAGGGTACCAATCATTCCACGATAGTGTGTGGGATCAACAGCTTTCCCTTGTAGATCTTCGTCCAGTTTGAATTTCTCCACCATTGGAGTATCCACTGGGTCGCAGGTTTCTATACCATATATTTTAATTGATTCAAGAGCAAATTTGGATTGGTTTAAAAAAATGCCTCTAGGACTTTGGGAAATTTGAAGCCCACGAAAGAATGATAGTTTGCCCATCATCGACATCTTAAATTTTGAACACATAACTTCAGAAAATGTTTCACAAAGGTTAGGTTTAGTGGAGGCAAATATAATGTCATCTACATAGATCTGTAACAATAAGATGTCTTTGCATTTTCTCCTGATGAACACTTTTGGATCAACGGTTCCTTTGGAGAAATTCTGAGAGAGTAGAAACGATGAGAGCAAATTATACCAAGCACGTGAAGCATGCTTCAACCCGTAAAGGGCTTTCTTCAGCTTGTACACATGGTTGGGATTCTCCGAATCTACAAACCCATCCGGTTGACTAACATAGACCTCCTCACAAAGTATGTCGTTCAAGAACGCGGTCTTCACATCCATTTGATAGACGATCATGTTCATGTGAGCGGCAAATGCAATAAAGATATAGATGGCCTCAAGTCGTGCAACTGAAGCAAAAGATTCTTCAAAGTCTATGCCTTCTTCTTGACGATATCCCATTGCTACCAACCGAGCCTTGTTTTTCAACACAGCTCCTAGTTCATCTAATTTAACCTTGTATATCCACTTCAAGGTAATAATCATAACACGAACCGGATGAGGTACAAGCTCCTAAACTTCAAGATGTTCAAACTCATTGAGTTCTTCTTGCATGGCTTCAATCCACCAGGATTCTATCAATGCTTCTTTATAACTCTTTGGTTCAACAGAAGAAAGGAAAGCATCAAAGTAACAAAGCAGGGCTTCAGTTTGCAGTAAATGTAAATGTGTTGTCTAAATCTAAACATGCTAAGCGTAAAAATAAGAAGCAAGTATGGAAACCTATGGGTAAAGTGTACACTGATATTGGTTATAAATGGAAACCTACAGGACGGACTATCACTATAGTCAGAAATAAGTGCCCTTTAACTAGGTTCACCTCCACTAAAATAGTTCCTCCTAAGGAAACCACTATAAAATCAGTTCTTACACCAACTCCAGGAATTAAGATTTACAGCAGGAGACCCAAAGCAACAAAATTTGTAGGTTCGAGAAGCAAATCTAAGACTATATAATCTAGGATTTCTAACAACTCGAAATCTACTCAATCTGGGGGGTCCACTGTTTCTAATGTTCCATCTTCTTCTCTTATCGGTTTCAGGTTATCTAAATTGTTCTATGGTATTTGAATTCCGGATGCTCTAAGCATATGACCGGAAACCGCCCTCAGCTCACCAATTTTGTCAGCAAAATTTCTTGGTACTATCAAGTTTGGTAATGATCAGATTGCTAAGATAATGGGTTACGGTGATTATCAGATCGGGAATGTTACCATTTCCAGGGTTTACTATGTTGAGGGACTAGGACACAATCTATTTTCGATGGACAATTCTATGACTTGAATCTTGAAGTAGCTTTTTGTAAACACACATGTTTTATTCGCAATCTTGAAGGTGTTAACCTACTCACGGGATCTCGGGGAACTAATTTTTATACATTTTCCATTGGCGATATGATGAGGTCTTCTCCAATTTGTCTCTTGTCAAAGGCTTCTAAGAGTAAGTCTTGGTTATAGCACCGACGTTTGTCTCACTTGAACTTTAACACCATTAATAAACTGGCTAAACAAGGTCTTGTTAGAGGTCTCCCTAAACTAAAATTTGAAAAAGATCATTTATGTTTCGCATGTTCGTTGGGAAAAAGCAAGAAACACTCTCATAAACCAAAATTCGAAGACACCAACCAAGATAAACTCTACCTGTTGCATATGGATCTTTGTGGTCCAATGGGTGTTGAAAGTATTAATGGGAAGAAGTATATTCTAGTAATTGTTGATGATTATTCTTGGTTTACATGGGTTAAGTTCTTAAGATCGAAAGATGAAGCTCTAGAGTTCATCATCAAATTTCTAAAAATGATACAAGTTCGTTTAAATGCAACTGTCAGGAACATTCGCACAAATAATGGAACAGATTTTGTCAATCAAATTCTGCGTAGCTATTATGAATATGTCAGTATCTCTCATGAAACATCAGGGGCGTGTACTCCACAAAAGAACGACATTGTCGAAAGGCTAAACCTGACCTTAGTAGAGGTTGCTCGCACCATGTTGGTTTATGCTAAAGCACCATTATTTCTGTGGGCAGAAGCAGTTGCCATAGCTTATTACACCCAGAATTGTTCCCTAATATGTCTTTGTCACGGAAAAACACGATATGAGCTCCTGCATGACAGAAAACCATATCTATCCTATCTTCATGTATTTGGTGCACTATGTTATCCAACTAATGATAATGAAGATCTAGGCAAGCTGAAAGCTAAAGCTGCTGTTGGTATTTTCATTTGATATGCTCATGCAAACAAAGATTACTAGATATACAACAGATGTACCAGACGAATTTTTGAAACAATACATGTTGACTTTGATGAGCTGACAGAGATGGCTTTTGAACAAAACAGTTTAGGACCCACACTTCATGAATCGACTCCTGGAATGCTCTATTCAGGACTCGTGCCTAATCCTCCTTCTCCAACACCTTTTGTCCCACAAACAAGGAATGACTGGGATACACTGTTTCAACCGTTGTTTGATGAATACTTTAATCCTTCACCAAGTGTTGATCATCCAGTTCCTAAAGTTGCTGCTCTGGAACCTACTGTTTCAACCGGTACACCTTCCTCAACCTCCGTTGATCAAGATGCACCATCACCAAGTACTTCACAAACTCCTCAAGAATCACCATCTTAAGTTATTCCTCCTTATGTTGAAGAAGCAGATCATGATATTAAAGTTGCACACATAGATAATGATCCCTACTTTGCTTTTCCAATTCCAGAACCAAGTTTTGAAGAATCTTCTTCGCAGGTTGTTATTCCAAATAATGTGCACTCAATCAATCACCCACCTGAACATATCAGTAAATGGATCAAAGATCATCCGATTGATAATGTAATTGACGATCCTTCTAAACCTGTCTGTACTAGACATCAACTACAAACTGAAGCCCTGTTATGTTACTTCGATGCTTTCCTTTCTTTCGTTGAACGAAAGAGTTATAAAGAAGCATTGATGAAATCCTGCTGGATTGAAGCCATGCAAGAAGAACTCAATGAGTTTAAACATCTTGAAGTTTAGGAGCTTATACCTTGTTCGGACCGTGTTATGATTATTACCTTGAAGTGGATATACAAGGTTAAATCAGACGAAATAGGAGGTGTGTTGAAAAACAAGGCTCGGTTGGTAGCAAGGGGATATCGTCAAGAAGAAGGCATAGACTTTGAAAAAATCTTTTGCTCCAGTTTCACGACTTGAGGCCATCCGTATCTTTATTGTATTTGTCGCTCACATGAACATGATTGTCTATAAAATAGATGTGAAGATCGCGTTCTTGAACGATATACTACGTGAGGAGGTCTATGTCAGTCAACCAGACGGGTTTGTCGATCCAGAGAATCCCAACCATGTATACAAGCTGAAGAAATCCCTTCACGGGTTGAAGCAAGCTCTACGTGCTTGGTATGATTTGCTCTCATCATTTCTACTCTCCTAGAAGTTCTCCAAAGGAACCGTTGATCCTACATTATTCATCAGGAGAGAAGGCAAATACATCTTATTGGTACATTATATTTGCCTCCACTAAACCTGACATTTGTGAAATATTCTAAACTTATGTGTTCAAAATTCAAGATGTCGATGATGGGCTAACTAACATTCTTTCTTGGACTTCAAATTTCCTAAATTCCCAAAGGCATCTTTTTAAAACAATCCAAATTTTCTCTTGAATCAATTAAAAAATATGGTATGGAAACTTGCGACCCAGTGGATACTTCAATGGTGGAGAAATCCAAACTGGATGAAGATCCATAAGGGAAGGCCATTGATCCCATACACTATCGTGGAATGATTGTCACCCTTATGTATCTCACATCCACTAGACCAGACCTTGTATTTGTTGTGTGCATGTGTGCCCGGTATCAGGCCAAGCCTACCGAAAAGAACTTACATGCTGATAAGCGAATCTTTCGATACCTAAGAGGAACCATTGATATGGGTTTGTGGTATTCGAAGGATTCATGCGTTGCACTAACGGCTTTTCCATATGCGGATCATGCTGGTTGCTAAGATACCAAAAGAAGTACATCTGGAAGAATGCAGCTCTTGGGGGACAGATTAGTGAGTTGGTCATCAAAAAAGAAAAAAAGCAAAAAAGCAAATCCATATCCAGTACAAAAGCTGAATACATCGCCTTGTTCGGATGTTGTGCTCAAATACTTTGGATGCGATCACAACTGACAGACTATGGCCTTGTATTCAAAAAAATACCTATGTACTGCGATAACAAAAGTGTTATTGCGTTATGCTGTAACAACGTCCAACACTCAAGATCAAAGTATATCGACATCAGATATCACTTTATCAAGGAACAAGTGGAAAATGGGGTGGTTGAGTTGTATTTTGTCAAAACAGATTATCAGTTGGCAAATATATTCACCAAAGCTTTGGGACGAGAAAGACTTGCATTTCTTATCGACAAACTTGGAATGAAAAGCATATCTCCTGAGACTCTGAAACGTCTGGCAGAAGAAGAGGAAGAGTAATGGTGGAAACTCTTCACATATCTTCTATATAATATGTAAATAAGAAAATATAAAAAGTCAAAAAGATTTTTCATTTTTTATAAAATTCTACAAAAAGAAAATACAAAAATATAAAACCAGAAAATCAAATACAAAAAATATAAAATTAGTAAATAACAAAAATAGGTATTCATGACATGTCTTATAGAATCGATAATATTTACGGCCTTAGAAATGTCATTTAACAATGACACGTATCTGTAAATATAGTTCGAGCAAAAGTTCTAAATGTTTTCAAAACATGTCATTGGCTTGCTATTATTTCAGATAGCAACCCGATCTTTAATTTAAAGGCAAGTATTTCGCCAAAAAAAACTTGTCATCACAACAGGAATTAACGTTCTCGGGTATGAATTACTTCATATTCATACAAAGGCTTGTGTATACTTTGCTACACAACCCTTGCTTTCTATTAAATAAGTGTACATGTCAGTGCATTTATTTATGTCAAATAAGAGAAATCTTGTTTTTATTGGTGTTGTATTTAAAAAAAATTAATCATCTCAGTTTTACCATCAGAAAAGATTTTTAAAAGAATTTTCTATCACTCAAACAATGTCTACAGCTCTTTAAATAGAAAACGGGACATTATTTGTGGGGCAGAAATGTTCAAGTTCTTTCAAAAGTCATCTCGGAATAAATGGAAAAGTTTCTAATCAATAATGGATCATCTATTAAAGGGGAGTTAAAATAATTTTAACTCAAATGGGTTTAAGATATTATTGGTTTAATTTTTAGGGACTAAAAGGCAAAATTAGGACTTAGAATCTAAGTTAGAAACTTAAAGGGCTTAATGTGTCATTTCTAGAACATGTTTAGACTTAAGGTTAAGTTTAAAATGAAAATAGAAGGTGTTACAAACATAGAGGACTATTTTTGCCAATTCCAAAACTAGGGCCGGTTATCCCTCCCTTGTTACACATTTCGCTCACACACTCAAGAAACACTTCAAAAATTCAAACTCATTCTCTCAACATATTTCGCACGCTTCATCACTCAAAATCAAAACTCGTTTTCAAGATCTAAGGTACACTACTACACGTTAAGTAACCCTTTAACATTACTTTGTTAAAGGAATTAGATTAAATCTCCTTTTTGCACTCGAAAATCATTATAAATCGATTTAGGGTTCATAAGTATAAAAGTTAAGTTTTTCTTCAATTAAGTTAGGGGTTTTGCTTGTTAGGTTGCCTAGATTACTCGCCCAAAACAGTTTGTGATAACTCATAATCATTTGTGTGTTAGTTCGATTCTTTTGAGTTTAATGGTGCAAAACATGTATGTCTTGCGTGTTTATTTGTGGGTTTGTGATAATTAGCTTCTTTTTTGCTCTCTTGTGTCCTTTTAACTAGTATCTTGCCTCCTATAATCTCTTTTGCTTGGAAAAGTTAGTTTTTAGGTGCATTAATGTTCAATGGTCATAAGGTTGCTCGTGAGATATGCTTTGTGTGTTGGTAAACTGTTAGGAGTCCCTTATGTCATGTTCCTTGCTTCCTAGATGTTCATTGTTCCATTTTGCCATGTGTTCTTCCTTTGATTATATTCTAATTTACCCTTTCGAGCTCAAAAAGGTTGCTTAAATCTTATGATTATGAACTCTGTGATGTTCTTGATTGATATGTAAGGTTTGTGATTGTATCTTAGATGCTTATGCTTGTTAAAATCTAAGATAGATGATTTTTAGTTGTGCGAAACATGTTTTGTTACCTCGTGCGAAACATGTTAGGATGACTGGTGCAAAATATGTAGTAACATGCTCATGCGAAATATGTTCATCATATTTCGTGCGAAATATGTCTGATAATGATCTGTGCGAAATATGTTCATGTAATTATGTGCGAAATATGTATATCTTTTGCGAAACATGACATGTGTAATATTCCATGCGAAATATGTCATTTTTATAAAAAGAAACTCTGCCCAAATTTTTCAAAAATTTGTGTGAAACATGTCTGTTATGTTATATTGCATCATATGTCATGATTGTCTATGTGTTAATTAAATGATGATTGAATGTTTGACTTAGTTTGTCTTTGATTTTTCAATTGACTTAGTCAGTTGACTTTGACCATTGACCTTAGTTGACTTAATTCAAATAGTGTGTTAATACGGACATAATTTCTTGATACCTAATCATAGTCTTTATCTAAATCAATCAAATCATCAAGGATAATCAACCTAATTAGTAAAATATATATGTTGTGTATATAAAACTGTATTGGTTATTTCTTAAGCAAAATCATAAATCAAGAAGAAATTCAAAAAGTGACTGCTCGTGATGAAAAATAGGTTCCTACTAATGAAAGAGTCAAGATAAGCACTACTAACATAAGATTGGAACACACTATGTCACAAAAGGAAGAAACTTTTCAAGTTATCATCGATGTCATCAAGAACTCTACCTGCTTCAAGGCATTTACCATCTCTGCTGAAGGCCATGAAGTCTTTATGTAGCAGTTCTGGTACACCGTTAAGAAAGTCACAGGCACAAACTCCTATGAGTTTTATCTTGCTAATAAGAAGTGCTTGGTTGATGCTGAAGTTTTTTGCAAGATTCTTAATATCTGCCCAAGAGTTCAAGGAGTAGACTTTACTGAAGTTCCAGATGATTAGTCTACGCTTACCTTCCTCATTGATCTTGGTTACAAAGGTCTATTGTACAAGCACCCTAGAATGTTTATGGACCACATGCATCAACCGTGGAGAACTCTGGCTGCTATCATTAACAAGTGCATTTCTGGTAAATCTACAAGCAATGAGAGGCTGAGGAAATCCAGGATTGACATCCTATAGGATATTTTCTACAGGGAAAATGTTGACTACCTTGAATTGATTTAGGAAGACTTTGCATTCCAAATCGACAACAGACAGCTAAAGAAAGGCAAACATGAAATCATGCCTTACCCCAGGTTCACCAAAATCATCATCAATCACTTCCTCTCTAAACACCAATCCCTTGCCAAGCTAAAGAACCTACACACCTATACAATTAAAGATGATGGTATTTTAAACAAACTGAACAGATGAGGAAAATGACATTTTTGAAGCCAAAGCTGATGACACACTTGACTAGGGATCAGAAAATGAAAGTGATTACTCTAAAGAAGATCAAGGTAATGATGAAGTCATCCCTTAGGATTCTATTGATGAGGATGTAGAGAAGAAAGACAATGATGATGCTGATGATGACAAAAGTATCGATCTTGAAAAGACTGATGATGAATTTGTGCATAGTGAAGAATATGTACAAAAAGATGATGAAGAGGTCATACATGGTGATGAACAAGTGAATGACACTGAGGATGAATAGATGACAAATGCTGAAGTTGCTGAATCTGAATCTGAGAAAGGTGATGAAGAAACTTCTAATACGGAAAAGGCAGATGCTGAATAGATAGAAGAAGTAAAGGATGGTATCAAGAAAGCTGAATTTCCACCATCAAGCTCCAGCTTATCGGTATCTTCAGGTTTAGTAATCAATTTCTTAACCTTTCTTCTGATAAATCTACAGTTGGAAATCTTAAGGATATTACAGATGCTGAGATTAACTCTTTGTTGGATATTCAAATCCAATCTGAAGTACCACATATCCAGTCTCCTTCAATACTCACTGTACCAGTTTCAGTGATCCCTAAGCCTTCAGTTCTTCCACCAATTCCTGAAACCACAACAGCTTCTCCTGTTGCATCTACCATCACTCCTGTACTACAACAACTATCAACACCAATCCCTACTCCACCAATCACCACCGAAGCTCCAACTTTCACAAACGCAGTTCCAAAAACACTAATAATCACGTTTGATGCATTTAATGTTGTTCAATTAAGAGTTGTAGATTTGGAAAAAGATGTCACTGAGCTCAAGAAAATTGATCACCTTGTAGAAATTCTTGCTACAATAAGGTCTCAAGTTCCAGCTGTGGTAAATGAATATCCGGGATCAAGCTTACGAGATGCATTACACAAGGTGCTTCAGAAACATACAACTGATCTTATTCAACAACAATCACAGAAGCAATCAATTGATCAGGAACACAAACCTACAAAGAGTACTTCAGAGATCCTTAAGGTCAAGAAGGAACAAGCAGATAAGCAGAAGATGACCAAGTATACCATTAAGTCAACTGATAAGACTGCACTTAATGAGTATGATCTGAAACATGCTCTTTTCCAATCCATGAATGATTCTAAGTCTTTTAACACACATCCAGCAAACCAAGCGTTGTATCATGCTCTTATGGAAGCACTGATTGCGGATGAAGAAGCCATGGATAAAGGTGTTGCTGATTCACTCAAGCAGCAAAAAAAGCTACATGGTAATGAGGATAAAGACCCTTCTGCTAGACCAAACCAGGGTAAGAAGACCAAGAGAAGTAAAACCAAAGAGTTTGAGCCATCGAAGAAATCATCTACAACCAAAGAATCATCTAAAGGTATATCTCCTGCCAAAACCTCTAAATCTGGCAAATCTGTGACTGTAGAAGAACCAGTTGAGGAACCAGTTGAGGAACCAGTTTTTGAGATGGTGATGTGTCGTTGTGTGGTTGAAATTTATGCTTTCAAGTTTTAAATTTATATTTTGCCGACTTTACCAAAAACAACACTTTAACGGGCAGTGTAACCGATCATATGGGAGTTTCGTGGTAAGTAGGGTGTCGATCACTAAGAGTGGAAGTTAACTCTTAATTCTATTAGTATTTTATTTATCTAGGTTTAGTACTAATCTAAATTAATTATTCTAATTAAATCTAATTAAACCTAAACTAATGTAAATGGGGGGGTTTAGACTGAGAGACTGGCACGAGTTTAGTTCTAATTATCCTAAGGTGATGACAAATAACGCACACAAGTGATTAAAAGATAGGGAAGTGGTCAAATGTGAGGAAAACATATTAGCCAGTTTAATCTAATAATATGCCTTGATTGTCTATTCATGCAATGATATCATTTTAAAGTTAGGTGGATCTTCTCCTTAGACTCGAGGTTTGTCGCTAGTTAATCCTGTTACAATTAACCTAAACCCGCAGAAAGCTCACATCATTGATTATAATCTATCTAGGTAACTATATTGGTGGTTATATTGAATCCTAGCTCATAGAAGCTTTACCAACTTACTGCTTAATGGAAATTCATATACTAGTAGTCCACACCCACTTAACTACCTATAGAAACATGACGTTATGTGTAATCCTAAGTCACCGGCTTAGTCTACCTATCCACTTAACCATAGATCGAAACAAGGTTTCTATTGGTGATCCTATTATGAATAAGCGTTATATGTTTCTATCCTAGGCTCTTAGCTTACGCCCAAACAACATCGAAGTTGCAACGCATTAAATATGTAGGACTAGACCCAGTTGAATGATAGGGAAAACACATAATTAAGCACATAAACAGGTATGAAGTGATAAACATAATCAACATGCAACGAATAAAGAACAATCGATTATAAAGACAAATCAAAATAGTATATTATCAGAAACATGGCTAATACCTAAAGGTATTAGCCAATAGTCATTGTAACAATACACAAAATCATAGATGAACAATTAAACATAATGCTAACCGGACATGTATAGTGGAGTGCAGAGATTACAAGAGTTTTCCCATCGATTAGACCATTTTATAGGACCTCCATGGCTTCATAGATCTTCTGAAAATTAGACTTGGTGGTAAAAAGCATACCCTAAATCGTATTTAGGTTTTGGTATTTATAGACTCTGAGAATTAGTCGATACGGTGTATTGGAACTCAATACGGCGTATCGGGGTTGCTTGGCGTGGGCTCCACTAATAAAATATTCTAGAATTTTCTTTAGCTGGTTTTGATACGCCATATCTATTTTTTGGATACAGCGTATTGCCAATACGTATTGACCAATATGGTGTATTGGTTCTTCGGATACAAAGTATAGACCAATACGGAGTATTGAGGTTTTGGATACAGAGTATTGGTTGAAAACATGCTTTTCTTGATAGTTGACCAAAGTATCATATACGACGTATCTACTGATGTGGATACGGCATATTCTTCAAAGTCAAGCAATGGTCTTGAGTTCTTTAAAGTCTTTAGATACGGCGTATTCCTCTAGAATGATATGACGTATTGATGTCAGAATCAGTCGACTTTCTCAAACTCTTTGTTTATGCTTCAAAACACGTCCTTTTCTCCGTCTTTTACCAAATGCTCAATAATTACTGCAAATAACAAATGCAAACGATCAAGTAACAATTCTTTGTAATAATTATACAAAATGGGTTATATACACGGGATAAATGATGCTAAAAAAGTGATGTTATTTGATGTCATCAGATGGCATCTGATGACATTGAATAAACTATTGATGATGTAGAAAATGATGCTGATCAACCACCTGATGACTCTACTCAAACTAAGGACAAAGCTCTAAAGAAAGATTGGTTCAAACAGCCTCCAAGGCCTCCTACTCCTGATCTAGAATGGAACAAGCATCAAGTTATAGATTATCAACCTGAACAGCCTTGATTCAACAATATGGTATCTGCCATAAAGGATCCGCTCACATTCGATGAACTAATAGCCACTTCGATTGATTTATCCAAGTATGCTATGAATCGACTCAAGATATACAATCTTACTCAAGCACACTTAGTAGGACCAGTCTACGAGTTGTTGAAAGGCACATGCAAAAGCAGCATTGAACTTGAGTACAATATGGAAGAGTACTTCAAAGCATTGAAAGACAAACTTGATTGGAAAAATCCAGAAGGAGATCGTTGTCCCTTTGACTTGACCAAATCTCTTCCCTTGAAAGGTCGTCCATGTCGTCTAACCGTTGCTGCAGAATACTTCTTCAACAATGATCTGGAATTTCTAAAATCATCAGATCTGGAAAAGAAGTATACTACGGGGAATAGGTTGGGAAGGCTTGATCACGGTCTAACAGAATTATAGGGGTTGAAAGAAGATTATTTTTGTGTTTTTATATTTATAGGAAAGCAGGTAAATCTAGGGTTTGTGAGTTTGGTTTG
Organism: Tanacetum coccineum; assembly: GCA_026074375.1. Classification (NCBI taxonomy): domain Eukaryota; kingdom Viridiplantae; phylum Streptophyta; class Magnoliopsida; order Asterales; family Asteraceae; genus Tanacetum; species Tanacetum coccineum. Next base: position 46,183 of record BQNB010032107.1, read on the forward strand.
TTTAACTAATAACTAAACTAACTAATATCTAATTTACTGGTGATAACTTTATGATAATTGAATGTATTTACTTAATCATGCACTACTTTTTAGATTGATTTTCCTAATCATGTTGCCTTGTCACACTTGTGATGATCTGTGTAAGTATTTCCTAGGTCATGAACGAATTACACGAATCCGCCGTCTATCTAATATTCCGTTAAGGCAAAGCACAAGTAAGGTAGTATGAAGACTATTACAAGGCCCTTAAGAGTATATTAAATGCATGTGAAATACCTTAAGAGGGATCAACCATATAAGGGGCAAGGTAGTATGAAGACTGTTACCCAATGGTATCCTTTCTACGCACTCGCATTTCCCTAGATGTGTCAACAGTGATACAAACAAAAGCTGATTTTCTAAGGCCTAACGCGTACATTCTTCAAAAAGAAGCAACAGTAAAAGGATCTACAATCCGACTTTATGCAATCATAAGCAAATACAAAGGAGGGTTTAGCCTCACATGTTTTAAAGGAAGTAAGAAGATAAATCAATCACACAACACATAGACATATTGAATAATTAATGATAAATAACCTTACTTGAATTAAAACATGGATCCAAGGTAGCACAATAGGGTTTTGAGGCCCTAAAAATGACCTATAAAGCTGCTACAAGGACTAGGGTTCGTCTCCCTAAGTTATACAAAGTTATCCCAAAGTTACACACTTAAAACCCTAAAATCGGTTTTGTATATATAGAGATATCGCGGCGACGGCGTCGTTTTATGGTCCCGACGCCGTCGCTACGTGGATGATTCTTGATCCTCTTTAAGTCGGCCACGTCCTGACGCCGTCTCTAAATTCCAGACGCCATCACTGAATAGATCACGACGGCGTCGTACTTCTTCATGGATTTGGTGTAGGTCCGTAATCTTGTTCGTTTCTTCTCTAAATGAGCCCAAGTCACGTGTATTTCCTCCAAATACCATCCAAGTGTTAAAAAACTAAAAACAAATGATTAAGCACATAATCTGGGTGTATTTACATGATTGAGAGGGTTAAATGACCCCGAAATAGTGTATAAAATGACACCTCATCAGTAGTCTGCTCCAGCCTTCGATTACTAAAACCAAAGTGCACTATCGAGTCTAGAACCATAAAAGGGATCATTCATACATCTCATTAGGACACTAATTCAAAATATACTTGTTGTTCATATACTGTGAAATAACAATAATCATCTTAAGAGTCCTACGCATTATCCTTGTGATATTGCCAGAACATTAGAGTGATATTTAAGTATTCACAGTGACGATGGAAATCCTTTCAGAGCCAACATCAAAAAAGCTCTGTGATAGGTGACTTGTGAGATCCTACATGGATCAAACTTGTGGTAATGGATATCGATTCTGTCCAGCTTATGAATTGATGCATTAATTTTGAAAAAGATAAAACTTTTGGTGTGTTATAAAACCGTTTGCATATTAACAGACCAACTGATTTTCCTAAAACAATTTTCAATCTTATGTTCACGGGAAGCCTCACAAGGGTATCTGGACATAGGAAAGCTGAACACGAATTGACGACTCAATCGGGAAGATAGTAACTTATAGATTAACTCTTATCGTGCTGTCTGCTTTGAGATGTTTTGGTTTGAGAACAAGCTAAGTACGATGAATCTAATACTCACATATTATAAAATTCAATACTACAAGCTGGAAATCCTGTCAAGGAGATTCATCTTTAAAGATAAATCTACCTGATCACAGGTCGGTACTCACAAAACCGAAGGTTGATCTAACCAAACACGGTCGAATGACAAAGCCATATTCGTCCACAAGCTTTATTGCTAACTGTTTATTTGCAGATCAATCCTATGGTGGTGAAGCATCAGTCCTGATGAGTCAAAGTAAATGTCACATGCTCATACCCGACCGACATATGTAAAGACATTATGAAAGCTCAAGTACATGTTTTAAAATACTTCCGCTACTCTGTTATTGCACGTCTTCCTTGAAGTGACGAAGTGTTAACGTTAATAAAAACGTGACTCTATGAAGAATGACATAAAAATCACTCATAGAACTCATGGAATCCCCGTGTGTTTGTGTCTTAGTTCCGTTAATAAAACCGTGACTCTACGAAGAAAATATATTTTTATTTTATTTACGACAATTCAATGAAAACTTACTATCTTCGGAAACTTTCTAATTTTTGAAAGTTACTATCTTAGGACAGTTTGAAATCCTCGGACATTAATACCGTCCTTTAATGTTTGTTAAGTCCATCCTACAATGATATGCACTAAGCAAGACCTAAATGCCTACTTCCTATTTTTAATCCATTAGTGTATTTATTTAAAGACTTTCTATTTTTATAAAGTCCAAATGTTTTTGAAATATAATTTTTGAAAAGTTATTAACACATCCTAACCATTTAATGAAGATACCATAGCTTTCGCTAATGTTTTCAAAGCTCAATCGGACTCTAAAACTCCTAAAAACTCATATTTAACTTCTAATCAGCAACGACACTTTGACTTTTTGGGGAAAATTTTATCTAACTTTGACTCAGATTATCTCTCTCGTCTTGTACTTTTAAGCTTATAAACCTCGCGCTACTTTTAAGCTTATAAACCTCGTCTTGCTAAAATAGACTCGAAAGGGGTCAAATCGCCCATTTTTGTTTCTACACAGAAAGTCAAAATGACAGCTTTTGCTATAACTATTTGCAACTTCATTTGGCCGTAACTCCTTCGTTACAAGGCCGATTTTGACGGTCTTTATATGAAAAACTATGTACTCAAAATGAGCTATCAATTACTTCCTTTATTATTCAAAACGTTTTTAAGCCGACCAAAACCTACATGCAAAGTTCGGACAAGAAGCTTATATGTTCGCAAGCACCTCAAAACCAAACTACAACTTCGCAAGTGCCTAGTCTAGCCTAATCCCCCCCATTCACAACTAATTTCCAACAACAAAATTACCTCAAATATTCTTTTAATCCCATCGCCATACTTCAAATATAAAAAACATGCTATTTAAATATAAAGTTTCTATTTTTTTCAATATTTTACAAAACCATTTCCTTAGCTTTCATAAAAATGACACAAACATTTAGGTCACCATGATGCCACACACGGATGATCAAGAAGAAGAAAGAGGGTCCAAGAATTTTACTTACAAGTGAGAAGAACAAGCTAGTTAAAGAAATGATGAAAATGGAGAGACGGAATCTTGCAAAACCCCAAAATCAATGATCAATAACCCAAAAATCACCAACAAGAGAACCCGAATGATACTTGAAATACCCCCCTGATCACAACCGTCTTAAATCTTGAAATAAAGGAGCAACAAACACGAAAAAGGGGTGTTTGTTTGGTCGGCGACACAAGAGAGAAAGGGAGAGGAGAGAAAGATTTGACGTGTCTATTTAGTGAGAGGAAGTAAATGAGGAAATGTTTGAGGGTTAATGGATAAGTAGAAAATAATTGTCTAGGTGCAAGGTATGGATTTGAACCTAGAATCTTCTTGAATTTGAATCCTAGGATAATAAGCATCTAAGGAGACCAACATGCTAAAAATTAAAGAGCCATGTTGGCTGAGGGGGAGAGGGGGCGACTATAAGGGAAGGGGGTATTTTGTCATTTTCCAATTTCTTTCCACTAGATATTTCTCCATGATGATTTAGATATTTTTGGGCTTGCGTAATAATTCATTGCTTAGTAAATTACGCAATATTCGAAAATTTAGCAATACGCGACAACTCAAGGGAAAAATACAAAAATTTAAATCTCTATTCAAAAAGTAAAAACCCGTCATTTTCCGAAAGACTACATTAAATAGCAAGCCGGAACGCGTTCGGTAACGATTCTCAGATATACGTAGGAAACCTCTCTGTTAAAGGTCAAATCAACACGAAATTAATAAAAGTCAAACTGACATACGAAAAAGTCAAAGATGATGACCTAGAAATTTACGGGGTGTGACATCTAATAAACGAAGTAACTTTTGGATAGCTCATTTCGAGTAGATAGTTTTCATATAAAGACTGTCAAAATCGGCCTTGTAACGAAGGAGTTACGGCCAAATGAAGTTGGAAATGTTTATAGCAAAATATGTCATTTTGACATACTGTGCAGAAACAAAAACGGGTGATTTGACCCCTTTTAAGTCAGTTTTAACAAAAGTATAAAACACGAAAGTTATCCGAAACGATGTTTTATTAAAGACTGCTTGAGGTTTTTAAGCTAAATCGCAAGACAAGAGAGATAATCTGAGTCAAAGTTAGATTAAATTTTCCGAAAAAAGTCAAAGTCTCTTTGCTGATTGGAAGTTAAATATGAGTTTTTAGGCGTTTTCGAGTCCGATTGAGCTTTGAAAACATTAGCGAAAGCTATGGTATCTTCATTAAATGGTTAGGACGCGTTAATAACTTTTCAAAAACTATATTTTGAAAACGTTTAGACTTTATAAAAATAGAAAGTCTTTAAATAAAACACTAATGGATTAAAAATAGGAAGTAGGCGTTTAGGTCTTGATTTTTGCGTATCGTTGTAGGATGGACTTAACAAACATTAGAGGACGATATTAACGTTTGGGGATTTCAAACTGTCCTAAGATAGTAACTTTCCAAAATTAGAAAGTTTCCGAAAATAGTAAGTTTTCATCGAAATGTCGTAAATATACAAAAAATATATTTTCTTCGTGGAGTCACGTTTTATTAACGGAACTAAGACACAAACACACGAGAATTCCATGAGTTATATGAGTGATTTTTAGGTCATTCCTATATATAATTTTTTTCTAATTCGCGTCATTTTCTTAGGTCGCGATTAGGACTTCTTGATTTATGTGCTTCATTCGTTGATTATATCTTTGCTCATCGTGACTTAAGGTGAGTTCATAGCTCTATTTTTTACTATTTTACAATCACTTTATTACTTTGGGATGAGAACATTGTTTGCTTTTAAAATTAGACACAAGTACTTTGCTTTATTCTTTCTAATTTACGTGTTGCCTAAGTAGCGTACAAACCACTGTTGCCAAAACTTTCATGAACCGTTAATTTCTTGATCGACCGTACTGGTTAAGTGAGCGCGAGTGTTATAAATATATCTATTGGGGCTAATAACCCCCATCCGGGTTTGGTGATTCTTACTGGTCGGGTACTTGACGGACTGTACAGGCCAACAGATGTATATCATGTCAGAACATTAGGTGTTCTTTGGTTTGGACACCTGTTAGGGCAAGCTTTACGTTTATTATACTACTTATTGAGCCTCGGTGTCATGATCTTAGTGCAATGTAAATAATTTTATGTGATATTGTATCCGTTATAATAGTCACATATGTTTTGAAACTTGTGGTACACGCTTAAGTTTAAATTAAACCTATGAATTCATCAACCATTGTTGACGTTTTAAGCAATGTTTTCAGGTGCTTAATTTGGATATTCCCTCAAGGTGTTTTATGAATTCTACATGCTATATGTATGCCCTATTTCAAGACTTCTCTTATTTCATGCTCGTTGACTATTTATCAAACTTATGTTACGCTTTCGCAACCTTGAATTTCTTTTGGGATAATGTATAAAACTTATTATTTTATCAATGTAACGAGTATGATTTTCAAAACGTCCCCTTTAGTGGTCGTTCTTTATACTTTGCACTTGTGATATTCTTGATGTTCACGCCCCCGCCTACCTAGTCTGACGGGACCCGTTTTGGGGGTGTGACAGATTGGTATCCAGAGCCAAGGTTATAGAGAACCAGGTAGAATATTAGGTTGATTTGGGTCGTTGTGAAGACTTCACAAGAAGCTTTATAATCCCCTAGGCAGTGTACCTAATCGTTACAGTGTAGTATAGGCAAGACTCGGGGGTTGTTATCGTTCTTTAGGGGAATAGGTTGGGAAGGCTCAAACACGGTCTAGCAAAATTCTAAGGGGTTAAGAGAAGATTCTTTTTTTGTTTTTATATTTTATAGAAAGCAAGTAAATCTATGGTTTGAGAGGTTGGTTTGTTTAACTAATTACTAAAATAATTATAATCTAAACTACTGGTGATAACTTTATGATAAAATAATGTATTTGCTTAATCATGCATTACTTATCAGATTGTTTCTCCTAATCCTGTTGCCTTGTCACACTCGTGATGATCTGTGTAAGTATTTCCTAAGTCGTGAACAAATTACACGAACTCGCCGTCTATTTAATATTCCGTTAAGGCAACACACAAGTAAGGTAGTATGAAGACTATTACAAGGCCTCTAAGAGTATATTAAATGCAGTTGAAATATCTTAAGAGGGATCAACCATATTAGAGGTAAGGTAGTATGAAGACTATTACCGATGGTATCCTTTCTACACTTCTCGCGTTTCCTTAGACGTCTATGCCAATTTAATATCTTATAGCTAGTTTTCTAAAGCCTAACGCACACATTCATCACAAGAAGCAACAGTAACAGGATCTACAATCCAACTTTCATGCAATCATAAGCAAATACAAAGGAGGGTTTAGCCTAGCATGGTAAAGATAAAGCAAGAACATAGATCAATCAAACAACATATAGACATATTGAATGATGAATGATAAACAATCTTACTTGATTAAAACATGAATTGAAAGAAGTTACAATAGGGTTTTGAGGCCCTAAAAACGACCTAAAAAGCTGCTAGAATGACTAGGGTTCGTCTCCTAAAAGTTATACAAAGTTACACCCTTAAAACCCTAAAATTGGTTTTGTATATATAGGAAAAGCGATGCGACGGCGCCGCGTTGAAGTCCTGACGCCGTCGCCACGTAGATAATTCTAGATCCTCTTTAAGTCGGCCACGTCCTGACGCCGTCGCTAAATTCCTAACACCGTCGCCAGATAGATCACGATGGCGTCGCTTTATGCAGGCGATGCCGTCTTCACGCTCTGTGAACATGATTCTTCAAGAGATTTGGTGTATGTCCATAATCTTGTCCATTTCTTCTTCAAATGAGCCCAAGTTACGTGTATTTCCTCCAAATGTCACCCAAGTGCTAAAAACCAAAAAATAAATGATTAAGCACATAATCTTGGCATATTTGCATGATTTAAAGGGTTAAATGACCCCAAAAAAGTAAATAAAATGACACATCATCAAATACCCCTACACTTAGGATTTGCTTGTCCTCAAGCAAATGTGCTTTTCTACCTAGACAATAGCAATATTAGGGTCATTTAACCTACTCTTTAAAAGTATTTTACAACACAACCTTCTAGACCTCGTAATTAAAAGCACGAAAAG
>BQNB010032108.1:0-53442 GCA_026074375.1 Tanacetum coccineum
TCATCAGCTGTCTTTCAGTTTTGTTTTTTTGCCCTCCATTTTGCGGGTTTTATCTTTATTTATTTAGTTCAAGTAATTGAAGCCTACTATGACATCTCTATAATCTTAACTTCTTAATTAATGAGCAGATTTTAGCTAATTGTCATCATAGAGAATATTTTAGATATTTGACAAATCATCCAAGACTTCCCAACAACGGTACTTACTCAGAGCATGATACTTGCTCTCTCCAAAACACATGGAAAAATGACGTGATATAATTTAATAGAAGGCCCAAAATTGTAACCAAAAAAGGGAACAAACTTTAAAAAGTAAATGATAAATCCTTCTAATTATTGTGCCTTCCTCATCCTCCTAGAAATTTGAAGATGACATATGTCCACATATTTTCTCTCGCCTCGTCTACTCTCTTGATTTTTATATGCGTCACCATCATATTCGTAGGAGAATTGTTGGGAATAATAAGTTGAAGGATTTAAATGACCAAAACTAATCAACAGAATCGATCTCACTGACCAAATAGGAAAACTTCGGAAGGAGTCTTTCCATAAACGTTCTAAAAAAAGTAATTTTTCTCTTTTGGGACAATCTTAACTAGGGAAGAAGTAGTTTGCAATATGATAAAGTGGGCCAACAACAAGAAAAGGTGTTTCCCATTTAATACAATATATTGCTTAAAGACTACAGAGGGCATGTTGCAAATATCGTTAAAAAGTGATTAGTAAAATGCATTTTCTTGCAGCAAGGAATCTACCACACATTTAATGAGCAGGATACAACAAATACTAATTATAACTTTCTCTAAACCGTGTTGGGATTTGATAAACTGTTAACCATTAACAACCACGAGTACGCAGCGGATATGGATCAAGTAAGATGCATATGATTAACACACAATAAATAAACAATAGGGTAATAAAGAAAACTAACCCTCGTAGTCAACTGCAAATGAAACTTAGTGGATAAGTTTCCACCTCTATGGTGGCTCACACAAACACGTCTAACAAGCACGCCCGGATGCTAATATAATACCCAATCCAAGCCCCACAACCTGAACCGAAAATCAGATGGAGAAGCTAGGGTTTCCACCAAATTCGGTTGTACCGAATTTCACCTAGGTGAACCGAAAATCACCCAAACAAAACCTAGCTTGTTTCTAACTTATCTCACTCCTTGAGAACTTGTAAACTAATACTATAAACCTTCTGGAAGAGCCTTGGGATCAAATCACAAATCAAAAACCCCTAATTAAGTTTACCGAAAATGGCATAACCGAATTCTAAGAACCCTAATTAGGGTTTTGTGGTATTTGGCTGTTATGGAGATCAAGGGAAAGAAAGGCAGGTTTTTGTATGTTGTTGTGATCATAAAGGACGACCAAAATGAGCTAGGAGAGGGAGTATATATAGCCTCTTAACCCTAGCTCATGATAAGACTCAAAGTCTTCACTTTTAATCTTATCACAACTCCACTAAACCTTATCATCATTCTCTTCCCCTTTTCACCTACATTCAATGCACCTAAACCCTCTCTAGAATTCTCCATGTAACCGACTAGCTCATTAGGACACACATGATTCATGTCTTGGTCATTCAATTTCCAAAAGGTTTAATTAGAAACATACTGTGATGTTTTAAACGTACTTTAAATGTTTAACGTGTGTGCCCCCAATAGGCTCACACACTTCTAGTTGTATGTGTGCGCATCCAACTACCATAATCCAACACTAGACACATACATGATACACCTTATTGTTATTTTAGATCACTGAGGCAAAATGCAAGCCACTATAAATACGTATTACATGCCTAAGTCATTGGCAATACAAGCCGGCATCATATTAGAACACCAATCAGTCCAAGAAACATGAAACTTGTTATGTCTAGTCAAGTACAACACCACAAATTATCAAACAACCTATATAAGTACGTACACAAAAGATGCTTGACATCAAGACATACATAAGAATATGTACAGAATGTTAGTAGTAAATTATCTCAAAAATAAACATCTTACCAAAGTAAGTCTTAAACAAAAATACTTATTACAAATAACATGATGATTATGAAGAACTTACATATAGAATGTTAGTAGTAAATAGTCAAATGACCCAACCATGAATATTTGTCTCACCAACCATGAATATTTGTCCTGATGATCCCTCACCATGCATAAACTGGCCGGTTGTACCTGAACCAACAACAATTGTACTATTAATGACAAACAAAAGTAAAAGGTATATACAGGAGAAAAATATAGGTAGGAGACTTACGAGGCGGTTCTCAGGGGTATTATGAGGCGGTTCGGCTCGTTTAGTCAGAAAAATAACATTTTTCATGAGCCGGATAGCTTTTCCAAGTTTTAACTTGTATGTCTTGAAACTTTTCTTATAGGAGACTACAAACCAGACTATAAAAACATAAAGAGGCAGAAGACAACGGATGTTCATGAATATCAAGGGGAACTAAATGGGTTGTTTCCTTGATGTTAAACCAAGTCATACTAAATGAACTATAATAGTTCCTCTATCCTTCTTATCTTTGATGAGCATATCAAGTGAAGGCTGCCGCCTCAGCTGAATTCTTTCTCCATTTGGGTTTCAAGATCAACTAACGGAAATTTTGCTATGCGCAATCACGGGTCTGCTCAAATATCTTCGTCCAAAAACTTGTTTAAAGTTACACGTTATATAATTTAGATACAATAAAAAGGAAGTATTTTTCTATGATTGCTGTAAGAAGTGTCTGATTTACTTACGGATAGGTTGAATTGGGTTATATATGTACTCTGACTGGTCAAATAGGTAAAAAGGATACAAATGAAATTGGTCAAACCGTTTATAATTCGTCAAATGTAAATTTATAATGGACAGAACCTCCACATCATTACAGATCTTTATAGGCAAGGAAACACCAGCGGCTAAAACAATATCTAGATCAGCACCTCATTGGAAATCCATGTCCATTGTTATTTGACCTTGCCTTGTGCTCTGAATGCATATATCTACATATGTTAAGTGGGTGTTTGGATGTGCTTTTGGAACTCATTATGTAATATGAAGGAATAAAGCTATAGCAAGCAGTGGATATTGTTTATAACTAGTACCTTTAATATTTGGTACTAGAGATAGTTTATTGCACTTTAAAGATGATATCGCTGATGCACGATACTATTCCAATATGGCTCAACAGATTCTCTAATTATTATATAGTAGCATCCAACAAATATAACGTTTACTCTATTAAGAAGACCATAACTTTTATAAAAACCAATAGAAAATGTAAAACCACTCACATTAACAAGTGAAACACTAAACAAAAATTTCACTACCCTATTACTTTAAAATAATTACATCCAAAATTTTCACTACACTATAAGAATGCGAACTTCTTTAATGATTCAGTTTAAAATAATCACTTTATAATACACTAGTATTTCTTAAGATTTGTCAGAATTTGCAATATAATCGGTATTATCATAAGATGGTGTAACGATAGCAACCACACAAAGATAAGACTTTCCCATCATTTTTGTATTCTTCAAAATTTGCGGTTTAAGCTCCAAATCACTGCATAAGATAACAATATACCACTAACATATAAAGCAAGTGACCTTTAAAATCATCATACTAGTTAGCATCACAAAGATAGATTTTTTTGACAAATCCTAAAATGGTAAATTCCAAAAAAGTCCATTTCTAGTGTCTTATGCAGTCTTTAACAAAAGTCGCCATAGTTTACAACAACATATGAATAAAATCAACGACATCACCTCGTACCAACAGGTATAACACCAAGGGGAACATCAATCCTATAAAGACCCCTGAAGCAAATAGGTTACCGTATGGTACACAATTCGACAAGAATATTTGAATTGATAAAATAAATTTCAATCTCATTATAAAATAAGCATACTTATATGTTCTATAGCTATCAAACTTCTGTCAAACTTCCAACAACAACCTTTACTGTATACTAGTATTTGAATTAAGCTTTGGCAGAATGCATACAATATGGGTTTTCCAACATAAAGCAGTTGCTAAAACATGTCAAAACAAAACATTTAAAATGCAATTAACATAGTAGTTGCTAAATTCCTACAACATCTAAGATAAGTCAACATCAAAATACAATCTAACTTGCATCATCAAGTCAAACGCTCTTATGATGATACTGGTAACGCCTATGTGAGAAGAACACAATTAAACATTCCTAAAAAGATGAATATTGAAGGGTAATTGGTTTTCCTTGACTATTCCACAAAATAATCGAATATAAATACATTACAGAGATAGGGCTTTGAGCCTAAGATAAGCATGAAACAGCTAAGAGACAACTCTTCATGACTAAGCGTGAGTAATCATACTAAACATAGAGACGACTATTATAGGAAAGGACCAATCAAATATTTTAATTGATATTGCCAACTAATATGCCCCCGTAGTTAGAGCGGGAGGGGGATGGACGCTTAAACTGGACCAAAATTCTTCAAACAAAGCTGAGGGAAGTCCTTTAGTAAAGATATCGGCATACTGGTAGCGAGAAGGCACATGTAGAACTCTAACCTGACCAGCGGTAACCATATCACGGACGAAGTGAATGTCGATCTCAATGTGTTTCGTCCGTTGATGTTGAACAGGGTTGGCAGACATATAAACAGCACTAACGTTATCATAGTAGACAAGAGTTGCAGTCGATAAAGGAGAGTTTAGCTCACGAAGAAGATTACGAAGCCATGCAGTCTCTGCCACAACGTTGGCAACACCCCGGTATTCAGATTCGGTACTAGAGCGTAAAAGAGTGTGCTGTCGTTTAGCGGACCAAGATAATAGGTTATCACCCAAAAAGACATAATAACCTGAGGTAGACCTGCGTGTAGATGGGCAACACGCCCAATCAGCATTAGTATAACCAACCAGAGAGGTAGTGAAGGATGCATATAAGTGAAGGCCTAAATCTAAAGTACCCTGAACATATCGCAAGATACGCTTGAGAGCAGCTAAATGTGGCTCTCGCGGATCATGCATATAAAGGCAAATCTGTTGAATTGCATAAGACAAATCTGGACGTGTAAACATGAGATACTGAAGCCCCCTTGCAAGACTTCGATACATAGTAAGATCCTGAACCGGAACCCCATTCGGACCCAGTTTGGACTTCGTATCTACTGGTGTCCGAGAGGGGTTACAATTAACCATGTGAGCACGATCAAGGAGCTGAAGAGCGTACTTTCGCTGAGATAAAAATAAACATGTAGAGTGACGAACATCAGAGATACCAAGAAAATAATTAAGTGCCCCGAGGTCAGTCATGTCAAACTCACGATGTAAAGAATCAATAAGTTGCTGAAGAAGTGCTGTAGAAGAAGCCATAAGAATAATATCATCCACATATAAAAGAAGATAAGCAACCTGAGATCCCTGTCTATAAATAAATAGAGAAGAATCGCAACGACTGTGATAAAATCCGGCTCGTGTGGCATAACCTGCAAAATGCTGAAACCAAGCACGAGGTGCTTGTTTTAGTCCATATAAAGATCTCTGCAAACGACAAACATGGATAAGGAACCTGGCATCAACAAAACTGGGTGGCTGATACATATAGACGATCTCAGATAAATCATCGTTAAGAAAAACATTCTTAACATCAAGTTGGTGAATTGGCCACTTACGAGACATAGCAAGGCTAAGAACCGTGTGAATAGTGGCTGGTTTGACAACCGGGCTAAATGTCTCATTAAAATCAACACCAAGTTGCTGACTACTACAGTTAGCAACCAAACGAGCCTTATAACGACTCAAAGTACCGTCAGCATGAAATTTATGCTTAAATAACCACGCAAGATACGTTTGAGAGCAGCAAAGTGCGACTCCCTCGGATCATGCATATAGAGACAAACCTGTTGAACTGCATAGGACAAATCTGGGCGAGTAAAGGTAAGATACTGGAGCCCCCCTGCAAGACTACGGTATAAAGTAGGATCCTGAACAGGAACGCCGTCCGGACCCAATTTGGAGTCAGTGTCAATTGGTGTCCGAGACGGGTTACAATTAACCATATGAGCTCGCTCAAGAAGCTGACGAGCATACTTCTTCTGAGACAAAAATAACCCTGTAGGATGACGAACAGCAGAGATGCCAAGAAAATAATTAAGTGCCCCGAGATCGGTCATATCAAACTCTTTATGCAAAGAGTCTACAATCTGCTGAAGTAGAACTGGAGAAGAAGCTGTGAGGATAATATCGTCCACATATATAAGTAAATAAGCAACCTGAGAACCCTGTGTATATATAAACAATGAAGAATCACACCGACTAGGAGAAAAACCAGCCCGAGTGGCATAACCTGCAAACCGCTGGAACCAAGCACGAGGTGCCTGTTTCAAACCATACAAAGACCTCTGCAAAAGACATACATGATTAGGATAACGAGAGTCAACAAAACCAGGGGGCTGATGCATATACACTGTCTCAGATAAATCACCGTTAAGAAATGCATTCTTAACATCAAGTTGGTGAATAGGCCACTGTCGAGACACAGCAAGGCTAAGAACGGTGCGAATGGTGGCCGGCTTAACAACTGGACTAAATGTCTCATCAAAGTCAACACCGTGTTGCTGATTACTACCGTTAGCAACAAGTCGAGCCTTATAACGACTCAAAGTACCGTCAGCATGAAATTTATGCTTAAATAACCACATAGATCGAACCAAGTTAACATCAGACGGCCTTGGAACAAGAATCCAAGTACCATTTTTAACTAACGCATTATACTCATCATACATAGCATTACACCAATTAGGGTCTTTTAGAGCAATAAACGGAGATTTGGGAATAGGAGAGAGAGATGAAGTGTGAAGAGAAAGACGTTCGATGGGTTTGACAATACCCGATTGAGACCGTGTGATCATGGGATGAGTGCGGGGTGGTTCATTAACTGGGTTGGTATTGGTTTGTGGATTTGGTGGATCGAATATGGGTGGTGGCAGCGGATTGTTTTGGGTTTGGGTTTGAATGTTGTTTGGTTCGTGACTAGTGGGCTGGTTGGTGGGGAAAGTTGGGCCTGGTGAATTTGGGCCGGTGTGAGTAGGACTTTGATTTGGATCGGTAATTGGTGGAGCAGTTGGGCTGCTCGTTTGGTGTGGGATGTTTGTGGAAGAATTAGGAAGTTTGGATGCAAGAGAAGTGAGGAGGGGGTAAGGTTGAGTATCGAGGAAGGTGTAAGAAGGTGGCGAGGACGGTGTCATAGATTTGTAAGGGAATTGTGTTTCGTCAAAGGTGACGTGTCGGGAGAGAATAATTTTGTTTGTCTCGAGGTTAAGGCAACGAAAACCACGATGATAGGCGGGATAGCCTAAAAAGATACATGGTGTGGCACGTGGGGCAAGTTTATGAGGTGAGTAGAGATGAGGGTAACATAGACACCCAAAGATGCGAAGGTGGGAGTAATCGGGTGGTTTGTTGAAAAGGCGTGTGAAAGGTATATCGTTATGGATTGCGGTAGAGGGTAAAAGGTTTAGGAGATAGGTAGCCATATGGAGGGCTTCGACCCAAAAGGTAGGGGGAGGTGTGCTTGAAAGAGAAGAGTACGAATGGTATTATTAATTGTTCGTATCATTCGCTCCGCCTTGCCATTTTGTTGGGAGGTTTTTGGGCAAGAGAATCTAAATTGGATGCCATTTTTAGCAAAAAGGGTGTGAAGTCGGTTATTATCGAACTCACCGCCATGATCACATTGGAAGCTTTTAATTTCACATTTAAATTGATTTTTAACATAGTTGCGAAAATGCAAAAATTTATCAAACATGTCAGATTTAGAACGAAGAGGATAAATCCATAGAAAATGAGAGAAATGATCAAGAAATAAGACATAATATTTGAAACCACTAGAGCTAACAATGGGTGATGTCCATAAATCAGAATGTATAATATCGAAACAATGTTTAACAATGGAAGTTGAACTATGAAAGGGAAGCTTCACATGTTTGCCAAGTTGGCAAGCGTGACAAATATGTGAAGACTTTTCTTTATTACATGAAATAAAATGACTAGAGACAAGCGAACGTAGCACTTGATCACCCGGATGTCCGAGGCGTTGATGCCACGTAGAAGCACTTGTCGAGAGAAAAGCAATAGGAAGAGTTGACGGCTTGGTAACTGGATAGAGATCGCCCGAACTGTCACATCGAAGGAGGATATGACGAGTCAAGTAATCCTTCACAAAAAAACCAAAGGCGTCAAATTCAATAGTACAATTATTATCCCTAGTGAACTGACGAACAGAAATGAGTTTTTTAATTATATTGGGGGTTACAATAACATTATGAAGATGAAGAGGGCGATGATGGGAAGGAAATGCTATGGCCAGTGTTGGTGACGGGAATAGACTTTCCATCACCAACGTAAACATATGGAAATAAGCGTTAATAAAAAATGGTACTTAAATTACTTGCATTCAAATTTAAATGAGAAGAGGCACCTGTATCCATGTGCCAAGTCGGGTCTTGCGGCGGCATAATGCTAAACGCACTTGGTAGAGTAGTATGCTGGGATGCATAAATAGCCAGAGCGGAACTGAGTATACCTTGACCGGGATGCGGCAATTTGTAATGCTTTTGTAGTGTAAACTGTTGAGCAACATTGGTCTTATGAGCCACATATTGGGCTAGGGAACATGTGAAAGCCATAAGAACAATATCTTTTTTTTCTTCGATGAACAGTACCCGACGATGAACAGTACTTGCCGGTGAATAGTGACGCTGATGAACAGTAATTTTTTTTGATTTGGTGAAAAAAAATTTAATGACTGTGAGGTAGAGAAAGAATAGGGGAAGGGACGACTGAGATGAGAGATTTTAAGAGTGGATCGATATTGGCTGTGTTACCATATTAAAGGGTAACTGGTTTTCCTTGACTATTCTACAAAACAATCGAATATAAATACATTACAGAGATAGGGCTTTGAGCCCAAGATAAGCATGAAACAACTAAGAGACAACTCATCATGACTGAGCGTGAGTAATCATACTAAACATAGGGACGACTATTATAGGAAAGGACCAATCAAATATTTTAACTGACATTGCCAACTAATAATGACTGTGAGTGCCAAGTGAAGGAGTATCGGTGGTGTTTAGTTAAGTTAACCTGTCGAAAAGCTCGTATGCCTCATTGGTTCTTGCTACTCGTGGATGGTTACGTAAAGTCTTTGCAAGTCCTATAACATATGCTTACTATACTTGTGGGTCATTAGGATAAAGAGATCATCACATGGCCAACCAGTTTTGGCTACAACAACTAATCATCGGTACTAACTAATCATCGTTAGCCGGTTTATGTACTGCGGATCCAAGCATGTGATCAAATAGTATGTAGTGCTTGGTTTATGAGGCTGAATTATAGGTGAAAAAAGTCACGTCTTCATTGAAACAACAAATCAAACATGGATAAGGGGATTTGTTTTGAAAATAGGATACGAATGTATACTTATGAAAATGGTGGAGTTATAGAAACGTAATACTTTTAAATAGCCCTCCATTGGTCTTATGAAATATGCTCCGATGACATAGTTGTAGATATTGGAATATATGGGACTTACATATCAAATGAACACATCATTTAAAATAAGGATACACTCTAATGGAACTTTAAGCTATCTATACCCACACATATAGCTTAGCTGAAATGTTGACTAATTGATACAAATCAACTTGAAGTTCCATTAGAGGGTATCCTTATTCTAAGTGATACGTTCTATGATATGATATGCAACTCCCATATATTCCAATATCAACAACTATGTCATGGGAGCATATTTCGTGGGACCAAATGAAGGCTATTTATAAATTATTACGTTTCTATCAACTCTACTATTTTCATAACTGTACACCCGTATCCTATTTTCAAAACAAATCCCCTCATCCCTATTGGATTTGTTGCTTCGATTGAAGACGTGAATTTTCACGTACAATTCAGCCTCAAAACCAAACACTACACACTATTTGACCACATACTTGGATTTGCAATACATAAACCGGCTACCGATGATTGGCTAGTAAAACTTCCCGTTGTTATGGCCGAAACTGGTTGGCCGTGTGATGATCCCACAAGAACGATTCAAGTATGGTGAACATATGCCAACAATTGGCTAGAACGAGAAGTGTATTAAGGTGAGAATGGAACGAGAGACCAGTCCAAATTCTACCTTGTAATACCTTATCTTTATGCCATAATACAACCAAGATATGTTAACCAACTTATAAAAAGGAAGACATGACTTTATATCCAAACCAATGCATTATCATATTTTGCAAATTGATTAAGTTTCGAGTTGGGTATAACAAGAAACAAATCAATACGACTCTTGAAAATGACCCGATTAGAGCTAGGGAAAGATCAGTGAGTCGAATGTGACACACAATGGTTGATTTTAAGTAGTTGACATGGTCAACAACAAGTGGAATAGGGTTGTAGACAACCCGAAATGGGGCGGTGGAGAAGGTGTCAGTAGTGGTGGTGCCGGTAAGGGTGATGGTGGCAAAGAGAAAGAGAGACATATCAATTGCCATTGGAAAGTCGAGCAAGCCCCTCATATTTATATTGTGTGAATCTTTTAGAATTTCTCAAAAATACTCAATAACTCCCACCAATAAGAACTTTGATAAATGATCTAATAGTTTGAACAAAACAATCAAGGAGACTATAAGAACTTTGATAACTTTGGCTACTAATATTTTGGGGAGTTCGCTATTCCAAATTTCCAACCGGACAACTTGGACCGTACCCTACGATTTAGTATTTTCAATCAATCTGAATCCAAATTTTTATTTCGGTTATTTTAATAGTTTCAGTTAGTATTGTAATAACTAGATAATTAAAACCACATAGATCATCAAATCCCCTTATTAAATATTCAGATCAACAAAAAGGATTACAAATAGACCAACTTAAAATTCCTTTTAAGGGGTACACCCCAAAAGTGTTACCAATAGGTCTCTTAATATATATTTTTAAATTTTGTTTGTATTATAAAGCTGTGAAATAAAAAAATGGAATAAAAAATTACTCCGTATAAATTTTGATAAGTCAAAAGTTGTAAAACATGAAAAATACGCAGCAAAAAACATTATTTTTTAGTTGATAAAGTGAGTAAAACTGTGAAAAAAAAATGCGGAACAAAAACTATAAAATATTAGTACAAGTTGAAAATTGTAAACTGCAAAAAGTACGGAAAATCATAAAAAAGTGTGTTGTCATGTCAATATAGTAAGTATCACTGTTGGACCTGAACCACTAACAACTAACAAGCCGTTAAAAAAAATTAGAGGGGATATTAATTGTATTTTGATATTAGAGGATATCAATAGTACTATCCTTACTTTAAACAACTACTATTAGTCTTTAACAAGATATAACTTTTCTAAAAATAATAAGCATCTGTCAATCATTTTATCTTACCCGCTAAGATACGACATAATGATGAAACACATATCACTTTTACAATATCGTATTTTACTCTATATCAACACTTAAGTTTTACTCACCTATGCATACCAGTACCACTACTTAGTTGCTTATTTTAATTAAGTGAAACAGTGCCAAAAACTGCAATAATTGGGTGGGCTTTAGTTCAGCCCAAAATCAACTTTGTTTTGCCCAACTTTTAACACTATCCCAAAATCATTTGGCCCAATAGGTCAATGTTTTTTTCCCTAACCTTTTAAACGTCACCTTTTTTGTGTTTATTATTATTTCCTTTTCATGTACATGTAATAAATAAAAATATTTATAATTTAGACACCTAGAGTTTATAGTGGGCTACAATTTGGTACCTATTGTTAATATTGTGATAACTTGAGCAACACAAAAATTACCGGTACACAAATAGAGTTAAGTGCTCAATATTCGACCCAACGACAAATGGTCAGTCAAACCCCGTAAATTAGTCCGCCAAATGATCGGAAACCATGGTTAGCCAAAAAAAATCTCAATAAAATAAAATACATGCGACAACTACAAATCAGCTCCGCCACAACACGCGGGCACGTTCCCACTCGTTATCATCTATTTATTAGCTTTTTGGTATATACTTATCCATTTATTAACTTATCCTTACTCATATTTACACTTGCATGTTATAGCAGATAAATCCTTATAAACATTAATCCATCATTATTGATCAAGTTTACTTGAAATCCAAGCTTGAAAACCCTAGTTCGAGCCCTAAGGAACCCGCAACCTCTTTTCTTGTAAATTGACTCATTTTGAAGCTACACTTTACAAACAAGCACCTTGATGACCATCCTACTTCATCAATAACCATCTTACAAGCACCTCTAAGTCTTCTCCTTGGTTACAAAAGCTCCACATCCTCTCCTTTGGCCCTAAGAAAGCCGCGACACCACAAAGACCATCCACCACCTTCTAGCTAGTTTCTAGCTTACATGATTCATCTCATAGCTTCTACACATCACCCTCTAGCTTCTCCACATGTCCAAGATCAGATCACTAAGACTCCTAGGCCACTAAGACTCCATTCGACTATAAATAGGAGCATAAACTCTTCATTCTTACTCATCCCCCACTTCCTCCTCTATAACCCTTAATAGCAGCAATACTTTGCTCAAATAAGATCCTAAGAGGTACTAGGAAGTCTCAAGAACAGAAGTGAAGCAAAAGAAACCAAGAAAAGAAGCCCGAGAGTCGTTATTCTAGGCGTACGAAGCTAAAAGTCCCGATTTCAACCCGTTTTCAAGCTATAAGCTCAAACCCAGGTTCTATGATCTTCATACCTGCTCCTACACTCTTATAATGTTCATATGATCCTAAATATACTCTTGTTAAAGTTTTATAACTCAATTCAAGGAATTTGAACTTAAAACCCGCGCGTTTTCATTTTAAAACCCTAATTTGACCCGTTTCGATTTCTAGCTTAACGAATCGTTATTTTGAACTTTTGTTACGTTAAACCTTCATATTTTAGCTTATATTAATAAGCTATAACCTGTAAATTACTTTTCATATTGAAAAATATCATTATTATGGATTTTGGACTTGTTTTGTAAATCATTTCCATGCAAGGGGTATATACCGTAACTTTTGAAAACTTATAAGTACAAGGACTATTTTTGCCATATTTCTAAAGTTATAACTATAGGGGTCTATTATGTCACTTTCCAAAGTGCAAGGTTTACTTTGTACATCTTTTAAACTAGAAGGACCAAACTCGTAAAAGTGCAAACTCCAAGGGTATATTTTGCCATTTTTCATTCTTAAGGGTCTAAAATGTAACATTTTGAAAAAGTATAAAAATATGTTCAAAACATTATAAGACATAACTTTAATTAACGCTTGACGTGCTTATCATTTCTAGTTATTGAATAAAACGCTTAAAATAGATTATGTTATAACTATTATATAATTCATCATCGATATGCTTTTAAAAATCCTATTCCAAATCTATATCGTACCACAATACTAGAGAGCTTCATACTAAGGGGTTTCATCTTGGTATTACATTCTGACTGAGTTGTTGGGTTTACGATTTAAAGTGCCCTAGCTCCTCAAACGTTTACTGAATGACTTCTGAATTATGATAGCCTGAACGATGATACAATAATTTGAAATCTCCAATCAAACTCCTAACAATATTAAACTCTTAGAACCAAAGTTCTAGAGTACAATCTTCCTAAGACTTGACATATTTACTCAGGTTGCGTGACGTGGCTGTTTACTATCATTTTGGTATATCAACCTTCCCTGTTAAGATTGTGATAAGGTCATTAGCTTTTATTATGGAATATATATTACAACTACCTATCAGGTGAGTTCATAGCCTCGCATTTCAATCTTTTGAATGTTTTATAAACCCGCAAGGGGGATACATGCTTAATTGTTTTTAATATACATAAGTACCGATATTGTGAGTTCATAGCCTCACATTTCAATCTTTTAAATGTTTTATAAACCCGCGAGGGGGATACATGATTAATTGTTTTTAATATACACAAGTACTTAAAACCAATATTGTGAGTTCATAGCCTCACTTTTAAATCTCTTGAATGTTTTCATAAACCCGTGAGGGGGATACATGCTATAAACTATGAACACAAGTGTTTTCTAAATATATGCTATCATATTACTGCTTGTGATCTAAGTCACTTTATGCCAAAAGTCCCTCATTATCATGGACCATTAATCATTTACGACTTATTTTGTGAACATAAAATATAGTGGATTGATCTAGCGGCATTGACGAATCCATTTTGTATGTTAGCCGGTTAGGTAAACCAAATAGAACTATATTTGAATCTCATAGGTATATGGCAATTACCTACACCGGGGGCCATTATCTCTATATATATATATATCATAGCAATTTGGGTATATATATACACCAGTCAGTTTGTGTGCCATGAGCTTAGATATAATAATGAACACTATTAATACTGTTTTCTATAATAATTGTGCTCGTACAATTATTACACTATGACTTGTATTCAATATTACTTTTTCAAACCTTTGAATTTCATATCAACCTTTGTGTTGACATTTTTATGCATGTTTATCTCAAAGTTATTGTGCTAATTATTGGAATGGGACTTGATGATGGCCTATAACTTGTATCATCATATTTTAGTATCTAGGATTATGGGACCTGCCTTTGTAAACATTGATTTTAATGAATGATAACATATCTTTAAAAACGTCTCCTTTTGATGTCGTTATTATTTGATTGTGGACTGTTGTACTATGAATTAATACCCCAGTTTAGCTTCTGCTGCTATATTGTAAAAATGGGGGTGTTACATAGTTCTAAACATCTTTTAGTGGAAACCATATTTTTAGCTTTATGACTTGTATGAGCTTGCTTCTGAATTTTACAAACGTCACATAATGTTTATCATTTTTTTGTTTAGGAAAGTTTTAACTTATTTTTAGATGACATGATTGAATAAAAGGATATTTTGCAGTGACCAAGTTCTTCTATGCATTAATGTAGAGTTATCAACTATTGTGGCGAGACATAATATGTCTTGAGAATTATTTCCTAATTTCATTACGTACAAAACCATTTTTACCTAATATAGTTTACTATAATTTTACCTTCTTTATTTATTTCACATTACCATCTGTGGTGATTAATACTTGACACTTTTTATCACAATTTGACCGACACATGTAAATTGAATGCTAAGTTTTTATGTATTCTACATTAGATATAGTGAGGAGAGTCATTAGATGATTCGTTCACTTTGCCTATGATCTTTCCTTTTAAGTTACTTCAAAGATAATTTACCTCCGTTGTATGCTTTGTAGGTAGAGAATAAATAAAATCTTGTTACCGGTCATATGTATGGAGAAAACCACTATCTTTTATCCACTATCCCAGTTCCAAGCATTGTTTCATAGTTTTCCTATTTCATAAAAACAAAATTCAAGTGTTTGGTCCCATATTCATGGGTCCAAAAATGTTAGTGTTGTACATCTTTTACATTTGTTGCAATTAATTAGGATATTGAAATGGGATACAATTTCCCATATGTACAAAGCCTTGATTTTGTTGGTTATTCTAATTCAAAGGATAAAAGTTTTGATGAATTGGTTGTCTAGAGTTTCTCCTAGATTGAGATATGTTGTATCTTGGTTGAGAAGAAATGTTTCTCCTAGGTGGGGGTGTTTTCAATCTAGACTCGGTTTTGACATAACATATACCGCTTTTGAGTGATGGTTTTAAAGACGGTTTCTTTGACTCATCAATGCTATTATGTATTAGTTTCTTCCTAGTAATAACAAAATCCGATCTAGAGGACATAGGTGGACTAACAACATGTTCAGTCCCTTTTTCGCTATCTTTACGACTCACGGATCCAGGTAAGGTGGATCCGTGCCCTTTAATAGTGGATCCGTCCGTTACTTTTTCAGCGGACGATCTAATGAAACTCATGGTTTTAATTTTGCTTGTTGACGCTTTATCGCTATACATAATCTTTGAACCTATTTTGCAACTAGGTTGACTTTGATTGTTTTACATTTCTCTATAGTGAATTAGCACTTTTATCATATTTAACAAACTTATCTTGAGTATTCTTTATAGTTTGGTGTTTTCCAAGTTAAGTTATCACACGAATTTACGCTATTTTCAATTTCTTTGATTTCTCAAGGTTTATTAATTTTCTGTTTTAATTCTAAAATTTCATTTTCCTAAAATATCTCTTTTAGTTTTAAAATTTATTCTTACCGTTTATGATTTTTAAGTAATTTCACATAAGCTATCGGTTCAAATTTGCATTTTATTATTATCAAGAGAAGATGCATTATCAATATAGCAACGTAAGTCATGACTAGAGTTACCTCTCATTTGTGATTTGAGCAATGAGAATAAGTTTTCGTCCGTTGGGTTCTTGTCATCTGGCCGTATTCTCGCTATCGCTCCAAGAACCTCCAATGAAAGCCTTTTGATCTTTGTTGCGAGATGTTTTTGGACAATCGCCAATGAGATGACTTGGATCACCGCATCTAAAACATTTCCGGTCACTCTTTCCTTTCTTCTCATCTCTTTGTCAGAATGACTTCCTTTCTTCTCTTGGTTGCCGAACAAAATTTACCCTTTCTTCTAAAGAACTGTTTTAAAGTTCCTTGCGACCATAGCATTTTCTTCGTCATCGCTTCCCGATGTCGAAACGTTTTCTTCTCACTTGACTCTTCTTAGCTTTCAAGGCGTTTGTCTATAATTCGTTCCTTTTTGCCTTTATAATTTCAGAATCTTTTTCCATGACAACTTCATGTACTTTTAGATTGCGATAAGCTCGTCTAGAGCTAGTGATGACTATAATGTTTTCAATTATCAATCGCCGTGACCCTTTGCTCCCCATTTAGGATTGTAGAGCACCCCCTAAGGAAACTTCACTAACATAGTTCTTGCTAGAGAAACCTTCATCAAGAGCTTTAAGACTAGTAATAATAGTGTTAAATCTAGCAAAACCGCTATCAATAGATTCTTCTTCAAGGATAGTAATTTTTTCTTTTATTGAACAAGAAGATCAATTTTGTTATCCTTTTCTTGGCTACTTACTTGATGTGTTGGATTAAACAACGAATTGCTAAATATCTTTAGCCATTTTACACATAAAAATTCTTTCGTATTCCTTTTTAGGTAAAGCATTGTAAAGAACCATTTTAGCTTCATTATTTTTAGCAAGTTTCTTTTTAAGATCATCATCTTGTTGTTCAAAAGGAACCGTTTCCAAAACTTGGGTTTCTTTGTTTCTAGCAACGATAGAAAATCACCATTCAAGATAATATGCCAAAGATCTAAATCTTTTGCTTTCACATAAGTTTGCAAATTATTTTTCCAATAAATAAATGATCACTTTTTAAAAAGAGGTGGTTCTTTGCATAGATTGCCCTTCTAGATATTTATCCGAATCCATTATATCGATTTCATGACTTTATGTACAATATACGTTAAGATCTTAAGGTGGGGGGGGGGTTCCCTTGGGGGGGCCCCCTTTTTTCTGATAAAAAGTGTGGAAACTAGAAGGGGGGTTGAATAGTTTTTACCATTTTAAATTAAAACTTAGATTGTCGACTTATGTTGAATTCAAGGATATATCATAAGTGGTTTATGATAGCAATGAATATAAAGTAAATAAAACAAACTACTAAATATAAGAACAGTATAAGTTAAGAAAGATCAAACTGATGACACAATGATTTGATAGTGGTTCTGCTCAAAGCCACATCCTTCGCCCTACTCCACTCCAAGTACCAAACATGATGTTATCTTCACTTTGTCAAAAGATCCCTTTTGGCACAGGAGAAAACTGTACACGTCGACTTTCACTTTTCCGTACTAAGCTATATTAACCGAGTTTTACTTGAGATAGAACCATTCTAACACACTTTGTACTTTGAGGCCTAAATATAACCTATCGATACACATATGATACACACAAACCACAACACAATATATTCTAGATGAATGGTTATCTCAAACATGATGACAAACTAAACTATTAAACAATTGAAGCTTGCGTATTCTTGAGTGTTCTTCACTATAAGAGTTGGTATGGTTGATCACGATGTTATGGATTTTGTAACAACTATAATGATCAACGAGTATTTAATAGTTATAATATTTTGTGAGATAAATATTTATCAAGAGTTGTTTAAATTGGAAAGAATGCGGTTGGTTTTTTATAGGAAACTTTTGAAATTCAATATCTGTCTCATGGAATAGGACTTGGCGACCCACAGATCCCCCATCTCTTGGATTCGTCCAGTGCTTTTGGTGGATCCGTGGGTGGAGCTGGGACAAAAATTGTCATTTTGTGATTCATCCCAAATCTATACAAAATATTGTTTTATACTTATTAAAACAAGTTTAATAGATTCTTCTAGAAGAAAAATATTTCTTATCGCCAATAAGGAAAGATTTTCTAGATTTGGAAAGATTTAGAAAGATTGTTTCCACTTATTAAAAAGGTTAATCTTTTTTTTGTTCTTCATGTTTAATATTACCTAGATCGGTTTATTTTATTATGTGTTAGTTAAATCATTTGTTTTGATAAAGTTTATGCAAATGTTAATTATTTTTCTTTTTTCATTTACTATGTTTAATAATGCCAATATTCTTACCTTATGTGATTTGTCGGCGTCAAGTAATCTTTAGGAACTATAATACTTGTTTACATAAACTTTTACGTTGGTATGACATTATTTTTGTTTTTATCAAAACTGTTGTCTTTAATTTTAAATATCGTTTTTGCGCGATTATTTGTTATTAAACAATCTCCACCTTTTTGAGATGACATAATTTAAAACTTATGCTTATTTAAAAGTTACTAAGAATAAAGTATTTTAGTAGATAAGTTTACATATCTTCTACCCTTTTTTGTCGAAGCAAAAAGTGTTACTGTAGCAGGTGTGCGGGTATTGCATAGTCTTGTTTTGTCTAATGCTATGTCACTTGGTTACGAAATGCCCAAAAAGATAAAAAATTACGATAAAAATTGTGAAATATCTTCTAGTGCCACCTTGGTGTTTATACTTCCCATTGCTTGGGGAACCAATTAACGAGCTATGGATGCGTGCTACAAAACAGAGTTGTTAGACATGCAAATATTTATATGAACAATACAATTGCACACATATACATTTTATGCAATAAACATCCATCAAAACAACAATTAAAATTGTTAAATCCATTATAAGCGATTAATTTATAAATCATTAATATTTGGCGGTTTAAAAGCCATTACATGATAAGCTTAAACAATTAGAAATCCTAAATCTTGGGATAAATTTTTATCTTCCTCATAATCCAAAGGGTTTGGGGTATCATAAGAGTGGATTTAGTGCGGAATGTATGGTGGGTTTGAAGATCCTAGATGATGTTGGATGTAGGAGCAAATGAAGAGGACACCTTCTTGTAGGCTTTGAAGTTGATTGACTTTGTTGGTGCAACATCTACATATGTGTAGATGAGGATTGTGATTGGTGATTAGGATTAAATGATCAAACTTGTTATGTAGAGTGGATATTTTGTTTTGTGGAGTGTGTTCTTGAATGTATTCGAATATGAGATGCATTTTTTGTAATAGTAATCTAATTTAATGTTGGGAGTTACTACAACAATGACATGTCATCAGGTGAATTTGTGCTTTGTCTTGATTTCAAAGACTTTGTGGAGTATTGTGTGGATCATTTAATTTGATTTGTGTGTTGAGAGATTGTTTTTTTCTTGGATGTATTTTCCTTTTGAATCTAGGTGTGGTATCTTTTGGAGGAAGTTGACATTTGTTTTTGAGTATAAGTTGTGAGTTGTGTTCTTATAAAGGAATCATGGGGGTGGTGTTGTATGCACTTGCAGGGATAGTCTTGGATTATATGGTGGAGGGTATTTTTTTCTAAGGTTTAGGGATCTCACAGAGTATCTTATAGCATGGTTATAGGATTAAAGTGAAAAGACGTTTAAAAATCAAGAAATTTTGAATTTTGGCGCTTGGCCTGGTGCAGGTTTGGAAGTCACCAAAAATTACATACAGATTCTACCATATAGTGGGATTCGTGGGTCGCACATTTCAATAAAAATGACCAAAACATCAATTTTCACTCAAAGCATATCACAAATTATCAAGCAAACATCATTATCATCTATAAGATATCATCTATGAAGCATATCAAGATGAAATGAGTACAAAGTTTCAACATCTAGTTCAAGCATGCACAACATTCACAAGCATTCATTTTACCAAAATAGCATAGTCTAGTGTAGGGATACTACAAGCAAATAGTTAGCTTAGTATTCATAAAATGCCAATTCATGAATCCTAAAGATATTCCTAATCTAAAGTTAATCCACGGATCCCCAATATCCCAGCAAAGGAGATGATTGGTTTAAGCTTTCTACTAACGATGGTGAGTAAGGCATGTCACTCTTAACTTCATCACTCTTACTTCTCTTTCTCTCATTCTTTCTATTGATGAAGCTCATTATTCGATATTGCAAGACAAATTGTAGTGTATGGTGAGGACGAAAGAGTTTAGGATGTTTAGCAAGAACGAATCGGTAAAGACAAGTAATTAGTAAACCTTAAGGAAGAGTACAATTGACTCTATTTTGGACACTTTTGATTTTATGATCAATGTAGTAGGCTAGGTTAAAGTTTTAAGAGTTCTTGAGATGATGGAGCATGATAGCAGAGCATGCATCTATGGAACTCTTATGAGCGTCGACACAAATGACATTTTCTTGAATGATAAGTTCCCAATCCTTGATGTTTGGAGGAAGATTATCTCGAAGGATAATGGTAGGATTTGAGCAATTTTGATGACTTGATGGAAAGAAAATGTTTTGAACAACATCTTCAATATTTGGAAGATTAGTTTGATAGGAAACATGCTTTTCATGAGTAGTGTTCAAAAGTTCTAATGAACATTCCTTTGAGAAGACACATGTTCCTTTATGTGGAATTTAAAGGACTTGACAGAATTTTTCGAGTGACATAACGAACTCCTTGTTTCGAATGGTGATTGAAACAAATTCTATAAGAGACATATCATGCACATTTTGAATTAGTTGGAATTTGTGATAAAATTCGAAGATGAAGCGAGGGACAAATATGACCATTAAGGTGAGGAGATACTTAAATTGATTGATTTGAATTGATTCATCGATGTCGTTTTCCAAAGATGGAAAGAGGATTTCAATGTGTCTTCTTCATGAATGATAAGTGATTTCAAAGGGTTTTGAGGAGCTTTTGGCATTGTTTGGATGTCGGCCTTGGTGGTGATTTTTAGTATGTGGCTTTGGTTCTTTTTGTAGTCGAGTTTCATCATTCAACATAATTTAAGCCAAATAAATTATTATTAGAAAGTTATTAAATGGTTGAATAGGGTTATGATAATAAAGTATTGCGATTCTGTACTGATTTTCATTCTTGCTTTATCTCATAAGTCAAATGAGTCAAGATACTACTTTAATTGTACATCTTGAGAGTTCATTTATGAGAATAATTGTTTTTAATTTGTATTAACTATGTAGATGGATAGCAAAAAACAATTCAATTGTGAGTTTTTGTTTAAAACACATAACTTGAGATTTTTGTCGTAACACATTAAATGTGTATTTTAAGAATAGAAAAATTAGTTGATCTGTTATTTTGAATCTTTTTCCTTTTATGGAAGTAAAAAATAAATGTTCCAAAATGAAGATTTAGAAAAGAAAAACTTACAATTATGGTTGTAAATCTTGAAATGTATGGATCTACGTTAATTATAGCTTGAAATGATGTTGGCGGGAATGCTCAATCTTAGGTGATATGAGAGGTAGGTGTTGGTATATTATTGGAGGAGAAGGCAAGTGGTCCAACCATTTAAAAGGTAGGGTATCTTGTTGACACACGAATCCACCTAAATAACGCACGGATCTACCTATGGTGGATAGTGTCGCAAGTTTTCCAAAATAGGACAAGTTGATTTTTGAGCAAATTGATATTACGGTGTTGTGTTTTTGGCATTTGGTACTGTGTTATATACTATTAGGAGTATGTGATATAATTTTCAGAGTCGATGTCCAAGTTTTGAGTGAACCGTGCAACTTGTCATGAATTTCCTGATGGAATTTCAATCGTCGTAGTCAATCCTACTAGGAGTGTGGTGTTATCTTTTAGCATAAATTTGACCATTACTAATAACACAATCATTTATGAACATTTAGACTTAACAAAGCATCGTCTCACAAGTGGATGTTGCAATTCGAATGTATTGTTCTTTTTTGTCTTTTCAATCGAGTTTGTTTTTTCATGTATTGACCATACATGTAGATTTTGAAGATATCTATGGACATTTTATTTATATTTTCATTATCTAGTAAAATTCTAATCTTGATTATGTTTATGATCGGAAGTTTTGTAATTGGAAAATGTAATGAGAATTAACATCTTTTGAATAATAAATAATTACTTCATTAGAGTTTCCGCTTACGATTATTTTTGTGATGATGAAGGATCACTATCCATGATAAGTTCTATCATTCCTAATCCTAATCTTAAATAATTAAACACTTTACGTATTATAGGATTAGTTAATTATTGGCTTTATATTGTCTTTCGGATTGAAACTTTCTCGATAGTGATATAGCAGTTTTTTTTGGACGTTATCGCCGTTAGAAGGAAAGTGGTGTATGATTTCTATATGTTTAGTTCTAGAGTGTTGTACGGGGTTTTTACTTAAGTCGATAGCTCCTTTATTGTCGCACATAATAGGAACGTTGTCGAGGCGTATGTCGTAGTCGATGAGAGCTTGTTTTTTTCGTTTTGTGCTTGTGAAACAGCCTTTCCGGACATGACGTATTCGGCTTCAGTCGTTGAGTATAGCAAGGGCCGTTTGTTTCTTAGCCGAACCATGATGTTATACAACATTCATGAGCGTACAAACGCCACTAGTGCTTTTAGCGTTCAACGTAATCGCACCGCGTGGTCAGATGGTCAGCATAAACTACAGTTTCTTATTCCGGTTCTTTTCGCGATACCATAATCTTAAGTGTCTAGTTCTCTAACTTACCTCAAATATACGCTTTAGGCTTCTAAATGGGTAGTTTAGGATTCTCTTGGAAAACGAGCACATAAGCTATCCTCTAATACATATTATCGGGCATCTTGAGTTAAATAAAGTTAAACTACACCAATCATACCTTGATATTTTGAGCTATCTCAGAGTCGGGATTCATGTCCTGGTGGTTGATCTTCGTTGACTTCGGAGTCTGGTAGGTTTGGAATCTTCTAATCCAAACTTCTTTAAATCAACTTGATTGTGCTTGGATTGTTTGAAAATATTTCGTCTTCCATTTGTTTAATTTGAAGACCTAAGAAGAAGTTCAACTCGCCTATAATACTCTTCTCAAAACTAGTCTGTGCATGATTTTTGCAAATAAACTCACACCAAGGTTTTTGACACGTGGATCCAGAATATAATGTCGCGTTGACCATATATTTGACCAATATAAGATGTGTCTTTGGTTTCTTAGTAAAAAGTGTATTATCAGACTATTTCTATTAAGTATTGTGGTTTTATGAAAAATGACTTTTAGTTATATTCCAAGCTTTTGGAGATTTGCTTTTAAGTCCATATCTAAACCTTCTTAAGTTTATTAATAGTTTGGTTTTTGAAATATCAATAAACTCCGGAGGTTTGAGCAACATAAACCTCTCGTTTTTAAAACCGTTAGATCAAGCACTTTTTACATCCATTTGATATAATTTAAAATCATTTGCACAAGCAATTGCAAGAAGTATTCTAATTGACTCTAACCTACCTATGGGAGCCTATGTTTCATCGTAATCTATACCTTCTTGTTGATTATAATTTTGTGCTACCAATCTAGCCTTGATTCTAGATACAATGCCATTTTCATTTAATTTGTTTCTAAAGACCCATTTTGTTCCTATGACGGATTGATTCATGGGTTGAGGGACTAAATCCCAAACATCATTAGCTAAAAATTGATTTAGTTCTTCTTACATAGCTACAACCCAACTTTCATCTTTTAATGCCTCATTAACATCTTTGGGTTCTATGGTGGATATAAAACAAAAGATATTACTATGATCTTGGGCTTGAGATCTTAAGGTTTTTGGATTAAGATTTCCTATGACTTAATCTAGTGGATGAATCTTGTACTCCTTAATGTTAATGACTTCATCAACTTCTATCGACTCATCTTCTTCATTATTATTATTTACTACTTTAGTATTATTTATAATAGCTTCTTCTTCACCAACATCATCATCAACCAATGGTGATAATTTTGTAGGAGGAGAACTTTCATCGAATGTCACGTTGAGTGGTTCTTCGACTTTCATTGCATGCTTATTTAATACTATATAGACTTTACTATTTTGAGAATATCCTAGAAAAACACCTTCGTATGACTTCGGATCAAACTTGGTTAGATAGTCTTTAGTATTTAAAACGAAGCTCATGCTTCCAAATACTTTAAAATATTCTAAAGAGGGTTTCCTACCTCTAAATATTTCATAAGGGATTTTTCCTAGTATTGGTTGAATTAATATTCTATTTAGTATATAAGTTGACGTGTCAACGACATTGCACAAAAACTTTTGTGGAATGGATTGTTCGTTAAGCATTGTCCCAGACATCTCTTGTAAAGTTCTATTCTTTCTTTCTACTATCCCATTTGATTGCGGAGTACGTGAAGCCGAGAAGTTACGAGTAATGCATTGTGCATCACAATAAGCTTCGAATTGTATTTCATTATCAAATTCCCGACCATGATCCGTTCTAATAGCTACTATAGAACTACCTAGTTGGTTTTGAATTTTCCTACTCAATATTTCAAATTTCTCAAAAGCTTCAATTTTAGTCTTTAGATATTTTGTATAGATTTGGGGTTAATCACAAAATGACAAATATTGTCCCAGCTCCACCCACGGATCCACCAAAAGCACTGGACGGATCTAGGAGATGGGGGATCCGTGAGTCGCACGTTTGGTTCCCCTGGGATAGATTTGAATTTCAAAAGGTTTCCTATAAATACGAACCTCATTCTTTCATTTTATACAACTCTTGACAAATATTTTTCTCATACATATTTTATCTTTCATATATTCTTTGATCATTATACTTGTTACATAATCCAATACAAGTGATCAGCTCATTCCACTCTTTAGTGAAGAACAATCAAGAAGACGTCAAGCTTCAAAGTGTTAATAGTTTAGTTGTGTCATTATATTTGTGATAATCATTCATTTTGTATATCTTGTGTTGTGTGTTGTGTGTATGATAGGTTAGTATTTAATCCTCAAAATACATAGTGTGTTAGATTGGTTCTATCTCGAAGTAGAACTCAGTATTTAGTTTAGTACCAAAAAAAGTGTAAGCGACGTATACGGTTTTCTCCGCCTAAAGGGAGCTTGTTGACATAGTGAAGATAACTCTCAAGTTGGGTACTTGGGGAGTGGAGTACGGCGAAGAGGAGCTTCGTAGCTGAACCACTATAAATCATTGTGTCATCGGTTTGATCTTTCTTATCTTTACTTGCTTATATTTCGTAGATTGTTTATTTACTTATTGCATCGCTATCATATACATTGTTTAATCTTCGTGAATTACATATGTCGACAATCTATGTTTTAAATATTAAAACGATTAGAAAAACTATTCAACCCCCTGTTAAGTTTCACAATTGGTACAAGGAGCCAAGGTCACCCAAGATCTTTAACGTATATTATACATTAAAGCTTGAATCGATCTATGGATTCGGATAAATATCTAGAAGGGAAATCTATGCAAAGACCACCTTTTTTTGAAAGTGATCATTTTATTTATTGGAAAAATAGATTTGAAACTTATGTGAAAGCAAAAGATTTAGATCTTTGGCATATTATCTTGAATGGTGATTTTCCACCGCTTGCCAAAAACAAAGTTACCCAAATTTTAGAGGTTGTTCCTTTTGAAGAACAATCCGATGATCTTAAAAAGAAACTTGCTAAAAATAAAGAAGCTAAAATGGTTCTTTACAATGCTTTACTTAAAAAGGAATATGAAAGAATTTTTATGTGTAAAATGGCTAAAGATATTTGGCAATCGTTGTTAATCACACATCGAGGTAATAGCCAAGTAAAGGATATTAAAATTGATCTTCTGTTCAAACAATTATGGAATCTATTTATATCTTGAGAAAAAAAAAGAATCTATTTGATAGCGGTTTGCTAGATTTAACACTTATTTATTCTAGTCTTAAAGCTCTTGATGAAGGTTTCTCTAGCAAAAACTATGTTAGGAAGTTTCTTAGGGCTCTACATCCTAAATGGAGAGTAAAAGTTACCGCGATTGAAGAATTGAAAGATTTGTCATCACTAGCTTTATACGAGCTTATCGGAAATCTAAAAGTACATGAAGTTGTCATGGAAAAAGATTCTGAAATTTATAAAGGAAAAAAGGAACGAATTAAGTCCATCGCCTTGAAAAGCTAAGAAAGAGTCTAGTGATGATGAAACTTTGACATCCAGAAGCGATGACGAAGAATATGCTATGGCCGTAAGGAACTTTAAAAAGTTCTTTAGAAGAAAGGGTAAATTTGTTCGGCAATAGTTGTTAAGTAAGAAGTTCATTCCACAAAGAGGAAGAGAAGAAAGGAAAGAGTGACCGGAAATGGTTTTAGATGCGGTTATCCAAATCATCTCATTGGCGATTGTCCAAAACCATCTCACAACAAAGATCAAAAGGCTTTCATTGGTGGTTTTTGGAGAGATAGCGATAATGACGCCGAAGACAAAACCAACGATAAAACTTGTCTCATGGCTCAATCGTCGAATGAGGTAACTCTTAACTTTTCTTGCTATAGTGATAATGCATCTTCTTTTGATAATGATAATATGCAAATAGAATACGATAGCTTATATGAAATTAGCTTAAAAATCATTAACAAGAATAAAATTTTGAAAACTAAAAGAGATCTTTTAGAAAAAGAAATTTTAGAATTAAACCAAAAAATTAAGAAACTTAAGAGAAGTAAAGAAATTAAAATTGCGTGTAAGTCATGTGATGAACTTAAATTGGAAAACGCCAAACTTAAAGAAACTCAAGTTAGAATTGTTTATTTAATAAAAAGTGCTAATTCACTATGACGTGGCCTAGAGCTTGAGAGAACCAATGAGATGCTTTGATTTGACCCATTTGTCCCTGCCATCTTGTTAGGGGGCTTTTGAATTGACTTAAGCAACCTTTGATTTCCATTTGCCCTTTGTTTTACCATGGTGAAAGTTAGAGACGATGGATGAATAGTAAAAAGAGTTTCGCGCCACAATTTTCTTTTTATAACTGAAAGAGGTAAATTCAGTTTGAACTTTGGGGATTTGGCAATTTGAGTCCTTGTGTTTGGATTCCTCTTTTTCTAGTTATAAACTAGTTTCAGTAATTGCAAAACTGGCCCTTGTGGTTAATGAAAAAGGGAAATGGGCTAGGGTTTTAGGCTTAATGATCCGGTTAGGGCCCATTTGGGTTTAGCGACCATTTATGATTTTTTCTGAAAGTTAAGGGGCTTAAGTGGAATATTTTGGTTTTTCTTGACTTTTGTTGACCATGATTTGACCGGATTTGACTGTGGGCTTGACTTTTCCTGGCTTTGCCTCCGGCTTTTGTTCACTCTTCCGTTCTCGTGTCCGTGCTTGCTTTTGATGGTTTTTATGTGATTTCTGATATATCCGTACCTGCATACACAAAACATAAATACAAGCATATTTTTGCTATTTTTGTCTGTTTTTGGGTTTAATTGGGTTATTTTAGGTATTAACGGATATGTGTATTTTACACTTATCAGATAACAAGAGTTTATTCTCTACCTACAAAGCATACGACAGAGGTAATGTTGTTTTTGAAAGTAACTTAAAAGGAAAGATCATAGGCAAAGGTACGATCTCTAATGACTCTCTTACTACATCTAACGTAGAACACGTAGATAACTTAGCATTTAATTTACTTAGTGTCAGTTAAATTTGTGACAATAAGTGTCAAGTTTTATTCACGGAAGAAGGTAATGAAATAATTAAAGATGGTAAAATCATAGAAAATGGGATTAGGAAAAATGGTTTATACGTAATGAAATTAGGAAATAAGTTTCAAGACAAATTATGTCTTGCCACGGTAGTGGATAACTCTACCTTATGGCATAGAAGACTTGGTCACGCAAATATGTGTTTAATTCAATCGTTATCATCTAAAGAATTAGTTAGAAACTTACCTAAGCTAGAATATGATAAACATTTTTGTGATGCTCATAAAATTAGGAAACAAGTTCATGCAAGTAATAAAGCTAAAAATATAGTTTCCACTAAAAGATGTTTAGAACTATTACATATGGACTTATTTGGTCCATCGGTAATTTAAAGCTATGGAGGTAATTTATACACCTTAGTTGTAATAGATGATTATTCTAGGTATACATGGACTAGATTTCTAAAGACTAAAAATGAAGCTTTTGAGAAATTTGAAATATTAAGTAGGAAAATTCAAAACCAACTAGGTAGTTCTATAATAGCCATTAGAACGGATCATGGTCAGGAATTTGATAATGAAGTACAATTTAGAGCTTATTGTGATGCACAAGGCATTACTTATAACTTCTCGGCTCCACGTACTCCACAATCAAATGGGGTGGTAGAAAGAAAGAATAAGACCTTACAAGAGATGTCTAGGACCATGCTTAATGAACAATTCATTCCACAAAAGTTTTGGTGTAATGCCGTTGATACGTCAACTTATATATTAAATAGAATATTAATTCGACCAATACTAGGAAAAACTCCTTATGAAATATATAGAGGTAGGAAACCTTCTTTAGAATATTTTAAAGTATTTGGAAGCAAATGCTTCATCTTGAATACTAAAGACTATCTAACCAAGTTTGACCCAAAGTCATACGAAGGTGTTTTTCTAGGATATTCTTAAAATAGCAAAGTTTGTGTGGTATTAAATAAACATATAATGAAAGTCGAAGAATCAATCAACATGACATTCGATGAAAGTCCTCCTCCTACCAAATTATCACCATTGGTTGATGATGATGTTGGTGAAAAAGAAGCCATTAGAAAGAATACCAAAATAGTAAATACTAATAATGAAGAAGATGCGTCGATAGAAATTGATGAAATCGTTAACATTAAGGAGTCCAAAAATCATCCACTAGATCAAGTCATAGAAAATCTTAATCAAAGAACCTTAAGATCTCAAGCCTAAAATCATAGTAATTTCTTTTGTTTTATATCTACAGTAGAACCTAAAAATGTCAATGAAACATTAAAAGATGAAAGTTGGGTTGTAGCTATGCAAGAAGAACTAAATCAATTTGTAGCTAATGACGTTTGGGAATTAGTCCCTTTACCTATAAGTCAATCCGTCATAGGAACAAAATGGGTCTTTAGAAATAAATTAGATGAAAATGGTATAGTATCTAGAAACAAGGCTAGATTGGTAGCACAAGGTTATAATCAACAAGAAGGTATAGATTACGATGAAACATATGCTCCGGTAGCTAGGCTAGAGTCAATTAGAATACTTCTTGCTATTGCTTGTGCAAATGATTTTAAATTGTATCAAATGGATGTAAAAAGTGCTTTTCTAAATGGTTTTATAAACGAAGAGGTTTATGTTGCTCAACCTCCGGGGTTCATTGATTTTCAAAAACCAAACTATGTTTATAAACTTAAAAAGGCTTTGTATGGTCTTAAGCAAGCTCCCAAAGCTTGGTATGATAGACTAAAAGCATTTTTGACAAAACACGAGTATTCAATGGGAATGGTCGATAACATACTTTTTACTAAGAAATCAAAGTCACATCTTATCATTGTTCAAATATATGTCGACGACATTATATTTGGTTCCACGAGTCAAAACTTGTGTGATGATTTTGCGAAAATCATGCACGACGAGTTTGAGATGAGTATGATGGGCGAGTTGAACTTCTTCTTGGGTCTTCAAATCAAACAAATGGAAGACGGAATATTTTTCAATCAATCCAAGTACGTCAAGGAGATGTTAAAGAAGTTCGGGTTGGAAGATTCCAAACCAACCAAGACGCCGATGTCAACGGAGATCAAGCTCACTAAGGACGATGAAGCCGACTCCGTGGATAGCTCTAAATATCGAGGTATGATTGGTAGTTTACTCTATTTAATTGCAAGTAGTCCCGATATTATGTTTAGTGTTTGCTTATGTGCTCGTTTCCAAGAAAATCCTAAGACTACCCATTTAGAATTCGTTAAGCGTATATTTAGGTATATTAGATGAACTAGTCACTTAGGATTATGGTATCCGAAAGGAACCGAAATAGAAACTGTAGTTTATGCCGACTCTGACCACGCGGGCGATTACGTTGATCGCAAAAGCAATAGTGACGTCTGTACGTTCATGGGATGCTGTTTAACATCTTGGTTCACTAAGAAACAAACGTCCCTTGCTATCTCCACTATTGAAGCCGAATATGTCTTCGCCAGAAAGGCATGTCAACCAGCACTATGGATGAAACAAGCTCTCATCGACTACGTCATACACCTCGACGACGTTTCGATTATGTGCGACAATAAAGGAGATATCGACTTAAGTAAAAACCCCGTACAACACTCTAGAACTAAACATATAGAAATCCGTCACCACTTTCTACGCGATAACGTCCAAAAAGGCAATATCTCTATCGAGAAAGTTGCATCCGAAGATAATATAGCCGATATATTTACTAAGCCTTTAAAACGTAAAGTATTTAATTATTTAAGATTAGGATTAGGAATGATGGAACTTGTCATGGATAGTGATCCTTCATCATCCCAAAAATAATTGTAAGCGGAAACTCTAATGAAGTAATTATTCATTATTCAAAGGATGTTAATTCTCATTACAAGTTCCAATTACAAAACTTCCGATCATGAACATAATCGAGATTAGAATTTTACTAGGTAATGAAAATATCAATAAAATGACCATAGATATCTTCAAAATCTACATGTATGGTGAATACATGAAAATTACAAAATCGATTGAAAAAGACAAAAAGAACAATCATCAAATTGCAACTCACACTTGTGTTGACGATGCTTTGTTAAGTCTAAATGTTCATAAATGATTGTGTTATTAGTAATGGTCAAACTTATGCTAAAAGATAACACACTCCTAGTAGGATCGGCTACGTTGAAATTCCATTCGGAAATTCATGACTAGTTGCACGGTTCACTCAAAACTTGGACGTCGACTCTGAAAATTATATCACATACCTTTAATAGTATGTATAACACATTCCAATTGCCAAAAACACAACATCGTATCTCAATTTGCTCAAAAATCAACACTGTTCGTATTTTTGGAAACTTGCGGACCACGGATCCACCATAAGGATATCCGTGTGTTATTTAGGTGGATCCGTGTGTCAACAGGATACCCTACTTTTAAATGGTTAGACCACTTGCCTTCTCCTCCAATAATACACCAACACCTACCTCTCATATCACCCAAGATTGAGCATTCCCGCCAACATCATTTCAAGTTATAATTAACATAGATCCATACATTTCAAGATATCTACAACCATAATTGTAAGTTTTTCTTTTCTAAATCTTCATTTTGAAACATTTAATTTTACTTCCATAAAAGGAAAAAGATTCAAAACAATAGATCAACTAATTTTCCATTCTTGGAATACACATTTAATGTATTTCGACAAAAATCTCAAGTTATATGTTTCAAACAAAAACTCATAATTGAATTTTTTTTGCTATCTATCTACATAGTTAATACAAATTAAAAAAATGATTATTCTCAAAAATGAACTCTCAAGATGTCTAATTGATGTAGTATCTTGACTCATTTGACTTATGAGATAAATCAAAATAAACATGAGTAATTAACTACATCATGTACATGAATCGCATACTCAAACAAAAACTATAAATTTAATAGGTTTAATTATGCTTGGAATGATGAAACCCGACTACAAAAGAACCAAAGCCTACATACCAAAAATCCATCACCTAAGATCTACTCCTAATAATGCCAAAAACTCCTTTAAAATCCTTCGAAACCGCTCCATTCATAAAGGAAGACACATTGAATCTTCCTTCACATTTAGCAACGACATCATCGATCAATTCAAGTCCATCTAATTTGATTGTCTCCTCACTTTAAACGGTCATATTTGTTCTCGATTTATCAATAAATTGTATCGTTAATACCAATTAATTTGTAATGTGCGTGATATGTCTCTTTTAATTGGCTTCACCATTCGAGACAAAGATTTCATAATGTCACTTGAAAAATTTGGTCAAGTCCTTTAAATTCCATACAAAGGAACATGTATTTTCTCAAAAGAATGTTTACTAGAACTATTGAACACTACTCACAAAAAACATGTCTCTTATCAAACTAACCTTCCAAACATTGGAGATGTCGTTCAAAGCATTTTCATTCCATCATGTCATCAAAATTACTCAAATCCTACCATTTTCCTTCGAGATGATCTTCCTCCCAACATCAAGGATTGGGAACGCATCATTCGTGAAAATGTCATTTGTGTTGACACTCACAAAATCTCCATAGATGCATGCTCTGCCATCATGCTCTATCATCTCAAAAACTCTCAAAACTTTAACCTTGCATACTTTATTGCTCATAAAATTAAGAGTGTCAAGAATAGAGTCGACTGTCCTCTTCCATATGGTTTACTCATTACTCATTTGTACCGATTCATTCTTTCCAAACATCCTAAAATCTTTTATCCTCACCATTCACTACAATTCGTTTTGCACTATCGATTGATGAGTTCCATCAATAGGAAGAATGAAAGAAAGAGGATTGCGAGTGAAGAAGTCAAGCTTGACCTACCTTATTCACCATCTTCGGTTGAAAGCTCAAACCAATCATCCCCTTTGCTAGGATATTGGTCATCAGTAGATCACTTTTAAATTTAGCATAACTCATTTTCTAGGGATCTTGAACTTCTGCTTTAGGATAATATTATGCTATCTTATTAATTAGTCGTTGCATCTTTTGTGTTAAACTATGCATGCTTGAACTGGATGTTGAAACTATGTACTCTCTTTATTAAGCTATTCTTTATGGACATCCTATCATGTTGATGTTATTTGGTAGTAGATAATGTAGCTTGCTTAATATTTTGTTTGGGGTGAAAAATGATGTTCTGGTCTTTTTTGTAGAAATCCGCTACCAACGGATCCACCATATGGTATATCCGAATGTTGTTATGGTAGATCCGTGGAACTCTAGAGCAGGCGCCAAAATTTGAATTTTCTTGATTTTTAACTTTTTCTACTTTATCTTATAACCATGCTATATGATACTATGTGGGATCTTAAACCTTAGGATATAACATGTTCTCCATATAATCCAAGAACAATTATACAATTCATATCACCACTTTCTCCTTATAATCATCACCCTCAAATACCATTTTCTTCACATTTTCCCTACATTTCTCATATAAAACCTCCATAGTTCATCTTCATGACTAGTTCATCCAAAACAAATTTACTAAACTTTAAAAGAAAAACCGTAAGGATGAGTGTCAAGTATCCAAACTATTTCAATCTCACATCCTCAAGTGAAGAACTATAACACCCTGTGTTTTCAAGTCATTGACGATGTCGATAAATCTATTATGTATCTTTTGTATTGTACGCGTTTGTTTTAAATCGTAAACGTTAAGCTAAATCGCGTAGGCTAAAAATTAGCTTTCAATGTAAACGGGCACCAAACAATTAAACGTTTACATCAATCAAGTATTAAATAATTATGTTGAGAATAATTATGGTCCTTGGTTATTTTATTTTATCGGTTACGTAAAGTGTATACGTTTCTCGATAAATTAAGTTTAGGCATACCCGGAACCACAAA
Organism: Tanacetum coccineum; assembly: GCA_026074375.1. Lineage (NCBI taxonomy): Eukaryota > Viridiplantae > Streptophyta > Magnoliopsida > Asterales > Asteraceae > Tanacetum > Tanacetum coccineum. The sequence goes on from BQNB010032108.1 coordinate 33,917, forward strand.
AATAATTCTATGCTTCAACAAATACCCACGTTTATACCCAATACACAAAATTTACTCCATATTATCACCACATTGTACATATGGCCGGCTAGGGATAGAAATATCCATAAGAAAACTAAAATATCTAAGTTAAGAACATCCCTCCATGTTTTCATGGGATGTTCTCAACTATTAGGGAACAACAAGTGCATATGGCCATGCCTAGGACCATAAGTCTTCCTCAAGACCCTCCATATGTTTTTGACTCACTATTGCAATCATTTTGACTACTAGGACTTATATGTACAAGTAACTTATGAGAGATAGCTCACACATGCATAAACACTTAGCAAAAAAATCACAAAACTCTTCCTTTGGTGCTTTTACAACCTACGGCTCAAACACCCCTTTTGTTTCAATCCATACCAAATTTTCTACAACCCATACACACCTATACACATCATATCTAAGACATTCTAAGTTGTTTCCAAGTATTGGCTAATCATTTTCAAGCATTAATCAAGAAAAGAGAAGTTAGGGTTTTCACTTGGAAAACTAGGGTTAATATTGGGCAAGCTTTAGTTTCTAGTCTAAACAACGGTTTGGATTATGTTAGTCATCATCTTCATTCACCATAAGGTCATCTTGAACTCTTTATGATCTTACATTTATCATTAATATGCATATGTTAATTCTTTATAGCTTGAATCACCATTTAGGATTTTTAACATGTAAATGGAGTTTTTACTTGAAATGATCATTTTGTACACTATTATACATGTTGTGATGTTACTAATATCATGTTAAAAAGGATGAGAAAGGATTGTACCACATTGTTTTGGTGTAAAAATGATTATTTACAAATTAGGGTTTATAAAGGTTTCATAATATGTTACAAGTAAAGGAAAGGTAAATGACATGTTAATGTTGATTATGGACTTGTAGTAATGTCATATGATCATTACAATAAGGTTATAACAAGATGGGAAGACTTGTACACTTATGGTTATTATGTAAAAATGGTTATATATAAAACTAGTGATTAATGGTTAAATACAAAAGTTATGGTTTATAAGTATTATGATGAACTTATAAATTTGGACAAATGGACATTGTATGGGATTATGGACTTTAATATACCTATGATATATAGCATATATGGAATATAAGACAAGTGGTAAAAGTTATAAAGTGAAGATATGGAAACAAAGGTTAGAAATGGACTTAACAAAGTCATGCAAAGATTCTGTCCAAAATTCGTGTAAATAACATATTATTTTATGTTTTTATAAAATTCTACACATCATGACGATTCCGAAAAGGTAAGAAACTTGTCAAACGGATAAATAACGAAAAAGTTACGCTAATTACGAGTTATACGTTAATTAAACGGATTTATAAAAGAATTTTTATAAAACAATTTATAAAAATTATATAAAACAGCAAGTTGAGTAATTTTGACAGATTACACATATTTTTAGGATTCCAAAATGATAAGAATCGTAATTTTTCAATTAATAACGAACGAGTTATGAATTTCGCGAGTTTACGACAATTAATACTTTTATAAAACTATTTTTATAAAAGTTACTAGAATCGCTAAAAACGGAGGTATAACGAATAAAATACGACGATTATGGGTTTTACTTACAACAAAAACGATATAAGATAACTCATGATCTGGTGTGAACAGTAAAAGTTACTGTTCACCAGAGGACCAAAAATATAAAAATGTAAATTTTTGATAACTCGTCTTAGTACGAAGACATGGGCATAAGAAACGCAAGAAACGGACTTAAAACGTGAAAGTTATGACGTTTTTACCAAAAGTATGTTTATAAATGTTTTGATTTTATAAACATGATTTCACTCAAACATTTAGATGGTGATTAGCTATATAGAATCATGCATGGTAGTAATTACCCAATGTGATTAGTACTTATACGACCTTAATTTAAATAGGTTGCATCTGACGATTTGCGTGGCGCATTATCTGTGATATTCTTGTTATTCGCTCACTAAAGGTGAGTTCATAGCCCCACGTTTTACATACTTTTGTTTTACAAAGTTTTTGGGGTGAGAAACATGCAATGTTTTACAACTGGACACAAGTGGTTAAGTTTCATATTATGATTACGTGTTGCCTAAGTAGCGATAACCCAATCTGAGCCCATTATCATGAACTGTCAATTACTGGACTGTGAGCGCGAATGTTATGAATAGATCTATTGGGTTTGACAACCCCGTTCGGGTGATTAGCTATCACTGGGCAAACGAACGTATACCATGTCGAACATAGGATGTTGCGGGTTAGAACATCACCACGGGCAATGTAGACCATTTATTTGGTATTCATTCATGTCAAGCTTCAGTGTCATGAGCTTAGAGCAACGTAATTACATTTATATGATGTCTGCATCTGTTGCATTATCATACACTTAGGAAATCTTGTGGTCCTACAATATATGATTTATCAAACCTATGAATTCACCAACATTATTGTTGACGTTTTAAAGCAATGTTTTTCAGGGGATCAGTAAGCACGAGGTGCAAGGGATACATTGGTGGTTTTGATTGGGATATCATGCATTAAAGATTTTGTCGCATTACATTTTGTATAACTGTATGGGCTAGAAATCTTTGTACTTTGAACAAGTGGACAAGTGAAGCTTCGGCTTATGTAACAAATACTTTGTTAAATCCAATGTATCAGTTTTAAACGACTTTTTGGTCGTTCTATATACATCTTGTGTTATTGATCTATGAAGTAACACGCCCCGGACCCTTATTCCGCTGCGACCCAATTTGGGGGTGTTACATTTTAAGTCTTTTGAATACTTTATAAACCGCGAGGGGGATACATGCTTAAACCATGAATGCAAGTGTTTTTCCAACTGTATGCCAGATATATTATTGCCTATGTACATTTACTGCCAATATTTCTTAATCATGAACCATTAGTCACTTGCGAGTGAACACGAATATTGTGGATAGATCTATCGGGGTGTCACGACTCCCGTTGGTGTGCCTATACTTTTGGTACCAATAGCACTATATTTGATTATAATGGGTAACTTTGGCAAGTTACCTTTCCACTAGGACATTTGTTCCTCACTAATGTCACTAAGGTGATTTCCAAGTTAACGTATTGATGTCATGAGCTTAGGGCAATAACACTATTTTCCATAATAATTATATTCATTGCAATTATTACACTTATGGGTGTATATCAACGTAACCCACTATTGAACTTGTACTCAACTATTATAATTGAAAACCTATGAATTTCACTCAAACTTTATGTTGAACCTTTTAGCAAGTTTATCTCAGGTAATTGAGCAACCTAGGGCACGGAGTGGCACGGACTTGAAGATGGCTAAGCTGTTATCATTCAAACTTTGTGTTTCTAGATTTTGGGACCTCCTTTGTAAAACTATGATATGATATTAAAATGATAACTAAATTTTCTAAAACGTCTCTTTTTAGTCGTTTTCTATGATTATGTCTGTTGATCCATGAAGTAATACCCCAGATTAGCTTCCGCTGCTATATGTCAAATATGGGGGTGTTACATTAGAAAACTAGCTTTCGTCTGTATCGCTGTTGATATGTATAGGGAAATGTAATTGTGTAAAAAGGATACCATCGGGTAACAGTCTTCATACTACCTTGCCCTCTAATATGGTTGATCCACTCTTAATATATTTCACATGCACTTAGTGTACCCTTAGGGGCCTTGTAATAGTCCTCATACTACCTTGCTTATGTGTTGCTCTAACGGAATGCTAAGTAGACGGCGGTTTCGTATAATTCATTTATGACTTAGGAAATAATTACACAGATCATCACAAGGGTGACAAGATAACAACACTAGGAGAAGGAATCTAGGGAGTAATAGATGATTAAATAAACATAGTCTTTTATCTTATTGTTATCACCATTAGTTTAGATTATTATTTAGTTTAATAGCTAAAACCAAACCCCCTCTCAAACATATGATTTACCTACTTTCCATAAAACATAAAAATACAAAGTAATCTTCCCTCAACCTTTAGAATTCTGTTAGACCATGATCAATCCTTCCTAACCTATTCCTCAAGTGAACGATAACAACCCCCCGAGGCTTGCCTATACTACTACTACAACGATTAGGTGCTCTGCCTAGGGAGTTGTAAAACTTCTTGTTGAAGTCTAACAATGACCGCATCAAGTTTTTGGCGCCGCCGCCTGGGGAATAGTTAGGTTTTGATCATAGTTTAGCTTAGTTCCACTCGCTTGAATCCTTTCAAGTGAGAATTTATTTCCGCATATTAGCTTTCTTGTAGTCTGTCTTTTCTTTGTGTGTTTGTTTGTAATTTCCATTGACTATTCCATTCTTCATCATGGAGAACGCGAATCAACTACCTACCAATAATCTTCCTGTCCTACCAGTTGCACTACGCGCACGATTTAACCAAGAGCTCAAAGAGCTACAAAAAATTTCAGACTTTTTTGACTCTCGTCTAGAGAGTATTGAGCGATTCCTTAATCGCTTCACCGACCAACCCAATGAGACCAGTATAAATGACCCTGATTCCGATGATGGATCGGTAGATAAACCTCTCGTCTCTCCCTTTCGTCACTCTGACAATGACTCGGATGATGAGGAAGTTCTTAACAAATTAAGTGAGTATGAAAACGCGGGGACATTACGTCGTGAAAGAATAATTATTAGTTTTAACAAGGATGACCTTGCATTCGAATGTATGATAGGCTTCAGTAAGTTTACCGCCTATCTTGACCCTTTTCTACTAATGAATATTATCTCGCGTAAAGCCTGTAATACAATAATGGTAGATAGACTAGATGGTTGTAAATACAGAGATTGATCTTGGTTTTTTAGGGGTTCAATCAGATTCTATTCGTAGCGGTATGTCTCTTTAATGGTTTACGTTAATGGTGTATAGGATAGGAAGTAACCGTACAGGGTCTTGGGTATCGGTTTAGTATTACGGTTAGTTTAATGGGGAATAATTTTAGGTGGCATATGATGGTCTATTGGGGGTTAATTAGTCATTAGTTCTATGTTCTGTAGGGTGGTTTGGAGGTAATAGGGATTATTAGTGGGGTGTATTTTCTAGTTGGGGACACTTATAGGTTCATCACTGGTGGCGTTTGAAGGGACATCGGGTTATGTTAGGGCCAGGGGAATGACCACCTTAGGGGGACGGGAAAGAACCTAGTTTCCATTGTTAGGGATGTCTACGTGTTTGTTAGAAGTTTTACCTATATCACGGATTTTGTAGTGTTAGAAGACATAGGAGAATTCATTATGAGCGACATGGCTGAAGTCTTGATGGGTAGACCCTTTAGAAAAATCACTAAGCTCAAATATAACGTCGCAAAGGGATTGGTCTCATTCACTAAGATCTTAGACATATACACATATAGGATGCCACGTGCAATACCTAGGCTCAAGAACTTCAATTGGAGTAAAGTCCCATCATTGTTAGAACTTAGTCAAAATGATTTGATGAACGGACTTAGGCACCCTTATGAAAAGAATAAGTTTATGTACAAAAACTGCTTGAACCTAGGTCCAGAATACCAAGTGAATGAAAGTATGAAGGAATGGCTCATTCATGGGCATGTAAGTGTTCACGAAACAATGTAAGGACGTGTGACCTCGAGTCTAGCTACAAGACTCGTTAATAAAGAAAAGCGCGTCATAGGAGGCAACCCAATTTACTTTTCCCGCAATTAGGAGTGTCATGTGTGTTTTAATTCTTTACCATTTGTTTTACTATGTTTGAACTATCTTGTAATCATGCTTTGTATTGTCTTTAACTTCGTCTTAATATCAATCAAAGATATTTTGCAAACAATAAGTGTTGGGGAATTTATCCGGATTTTGAGACTAATTGAAACATGTTAAATGAATTGTTTAGATTAATTCGCGTCATATGATTGAATTGTTAAATCTCAGGTTTTATGCAGCTATTTGTATAGGAATTAACTTATGGAATCTAGTGCATGAAATTTTTCATCAAAAAAAATTTCGTTTTCACATACTGTGGAGACGGCGTCACAATTTACACGCGACGCCGTCACCAGGACACCTGTGACGGGGTCACAACAACCCTGACGGCGTCATACGCGCAGGTCCAGATTACTAAATTTTTTTAATTATTTTTGAAAATAAAACTTGCATAACGTTTAATATATGTATACTTCTGTTATAAACCTGCAAAAACAAATAAGTTTAACAATTCTCTCATCCTATCTATCGAGTCGAACTCTAAATTCATATTATATATTGGTTTATCGCACATTTTACGCTTGGTGTAGTTGTCTTTGTCTTTGATTACAGGTTATATTTGATGAGAAGAAGCTTCGAAGTTCTTAGGAAGTTTCATTTGATAATTCTTAGAGGACGATTTAACTAGTTATCGCATGTTTCTTCTTCATTATTAAGCAAACCAGGGGAGTATTAGTTTCTTTTCCTTGTTTTCTTTACCTTTTATTCGTTTTTACAGGTACTTCTAGAGAACATTAGGGACAATGTTCAACTTAAGTGTAGGGGAAATAAGCCTTAGAAACTATTCTTTCATTTGTCATTTGCTTTGTTCCTTAAAATGATGGGTAATATATCAAAACATAACATAAGAGGTGATTTTTACCCAAATTTAAAATTTTTAATGACACATACCGACGAAAACCAAGTATTAATAGCGTCTCATGGATAGGAATTTAAATGACTAGCACAATAACCCTCAGAATTCCACCCTAAAAATGTGAGGCTGCCCTTAGATCTTTAGGAATTCGGGTATCTATTATTGATACCCAAGATAGTTTATACCTTTAGCTTTCTCGAGTTAAGGAGTGAGCAGTCACATGTGTATATTCTGTCGTTACAGATGTGTACGTGTGGTCTTCGTCGCCTTTTCTAGAGCATTGAGATCGATATTAAATAATAAGAGTGTACCGGTAGTATATTAAATTCTAGAACTTGTTATTGTGATGCATCCTGAGACCGCATAGTAAGTATTAGGATTTGCTTGATAAGAGGCATTAGGATTAACCCATGTTTTAAACCTGTAATTGTTATGATAGTCACACCGATCATATAACTATCCCACACCCTTGCCATGCACTAACCTTTAGTGTAGGATACCCCTAGTATAACCCTCTGAGCCTATCCTTTTTCACGGTTCTTGTAATTTTCTGGTGGATTCCAGATTATTAATGAAGAGCATTGTCACCCTTAAACCAATCGTTACACCCAAAAATCCTTAGCCTACCTTGTATGTACTCGCTTTTAGTATATTATTATGTTTAACCCAAGTTAATTATTTAAGTACACAGTTGCTAAGTCCTTATCCTTGTAAATACGGTTTTTGGACTATTGGGATTCATGGTAGTATTTATTTCACGGAAGAATGGGGAAGAAAAGTTAAGTCAATACCCTCACATGTTTGTTAAATGATCTCCATGTTATTTTGATCTACCTCAAATCGGGTCATTAGTTAGATTGTAAATATTGAGCATGTAAAAGCTCAAGTGTAGGGGTACGTATTATAAACCCCATGTGATGTATTATGTTATTAAAAAAAATGAGAAAAGAAAAAGAAAGAGATTGATGTAGAGTTGTGTGGAGTTTGTAGATCTTCGTCTGAGTCTTGGCTTAAAAACCAAACCAAAATGTATTCGTGTAAATAATTAGCTAACCCTTCCTCTCCAAATTCACCTAAAGCCACCCAAATGTATCCTATCCATTTCTGTTTCCATTATATGTTATCTTACGCCTACACCCCATAACCCTTTAAAAGGCCTCTTGGATAGTAATGAATAATGCTTGCACCTAGTGGTGGAGGTTTGATCCTTTACCAAGCCTATGGTAATTTATATGCTATGATAGGTAATGAGTGTTGATTTTTGTTTCCTCCTTATGTTATAATTTATTATACACCCGAGTGAAAGAGAAAATCCCAAACACTTATGTGAGGTGCTAGTATATACTTTTTGTGCTTTTAATTACAAGGTCTAGAAGGTTGTGTTATAGAATACATTTAAAGAGTAGGTAAAATAACCCCTCATATTGTTATTGTCTAGGCAGAAAAGCCCTTATTTAAACAGTATTTATAAAAAGGGTAATCATAACAAATAGTATCATATGCGTCAATAGTGGGTACAGTATACATTCACATGTAAAATCTCAGTAACCAAGCCAACACTTTGCGTATAAATGTAGAACCTTGCATGAACGATTCTATCACAACTAAATATGAAAACAATTTAAACAACACGATTTGATCGTGAGGACTTTCATTCGAGTGCAAGAGCTAATGTGGGTGTGTCGGCTTTAGTAAGAGAGTAGCAACCAAAGTTCGAAAAACTCTTACCTCCATCCTTTTCTTTTTTACCATCTATTCGACAGCTTGGACCTCAGTAAGTTCAACTTCACCGTTAATACTTGTCATCAAGGATAATTTTACTTGTTACAGTTTAACAAACCTCGATCCGTTCACGACGGGTACACGACCTTGCATGGTATGATCCATGAAAGGTTCGCATGTAGGACACACATGTAAAGGACATTGGTCGTGCATGCATGAAATAAGCGAGATATGCAAAACTTGGGTAACAATATGATTCTTGTGAGTTGCAATAACGAACCAAAGAAATTACAACAACTTTAAAACTCGTACGAAAACGTCGCTCTAAACAAAAAGAGACGCATAAAATGCTAGGGTTTTTGGAACAAGGCCCCGCTGCCATTGTTGTTTCGCACTAATGCCACTGCCACCATTGTTTCGAGACCAGACCACTGTCCATTGCTTTTGTCCCGTACCCAGGCTACTGTCACTATGGTTTCGTGCCCAGCTACTGTTATTGTAGCTTCGTGCCCGCTGTGGTCTGCCATCATTGATTGAACCCATGAGTTTCGCAGTAGCTGCTGCTACATTGCATCCAAATGGGCTGCGAGAAACTCATCACCACGCCCTTAGTTTCGACCATCGTCCATCCTATGACTAACCCTATAGAAATAATACCATGCGAAGTAACATAGGAAACCAATAAATATATCATTAAGGGTGCGTGGGTGAAGGGAAGAAGACACCACAACAACATGGTTGCCGTCCCACTATTGGCTGCGAATTGAATCAGAATAAAAAAAGGAAAGATATATGGCCATGTGGGTTATATTTTCATAAATGCATGGAAATAACAATTTGTGAACTCTTGACGTAGGAAGTATGCCATGGCATTGATATATTAAATGTGACATACATAGGGTACGATTAGAGGCCACAACAGTGGGTGTTTTGTGCTCGCAGACAAATCAGAAAAAACAGAAATGAATGGAAGCCATAGTAGGCATGTATTTCTTCTTATATTTGTTATTGATAATGCAGTTGATATGTTTCAACTTGCAAGGAAATTTAACTAGTTATATTTATGTTAATTTAATCTAAAAGTCATTCCATTAGAGCCAAACGGTTTAAATAAACATTTTTTGAAACATAATAACGTTAACTCATAATTGACCATGCCTTTTAACATTTGCTATTTGTTGCATACTTTAAGTTTTAGATGTAAACTCAGTTTGTCATAATTACTTAAGGTGTTTGACTGAGTCGTTATTATCTGACGTGCTTTAATCCATTTTTCAATCTCTGGCGATTAACCGTCAAGGTGAGTTTTCATAGCCCCTACTCTATTGTTTTAAATCATCTTTTGGGGTGAGAACATTGCTTATTTCAAACGTTTTGTGTTTAACAAGTACAATCTATCGATTACTGATTGGCCTAAGTCCTGATTTAACCCAAGTTTCTATTTTCCCGATTTATCATGAACCGTTAATTACTTGTAAGCGCGAATGTTATGGATAGATCTATCGAGATTGACGTCCCTGTTTGTATTGGACTGACATTAGTCAAGCAAACAAAGTTTCATTTGAGTCAAATTACGAGTGTCTTGGGTTAGACACCTGCAAGGGCATTCATCCATTGTTGGTAATTGTTAACGCTTCGGTGTCATAACTTAGACAATATGTAATGCATTCTATATGACTTTGTATCTGTTATATGTATATTGAGGTTGATTCTTGTGATTCTAAACTCTATATTTTTCTGGTTAAACAAACCTATGATCTCACCAACTTTTTGTTGACCCACTTTAGTAATATTTTCTCAGGTGTTTAAGAACGAAGATGCTATGTGAAGCTCTCCTGCATTGCAGGGGGGGTGGGTTTTTTTTTTTCCCCCCAAAAATTTTTTTTTTATTCCCACGGTTTATCTGAAGATCACTTGTACTATTAAAATCCAATGTCGTATCGTCTATTTTATGTGCTTCCGCTATTGTTTTAAACAATTTATTATTTCCTAATTCAAGTGATCAATTTTCTTAAAACGTCTCCTATAGAGGTCGTTCTGTATTGCTTAGAAGTATGATAATCATGAAGTCACACGCCCTCGGCTGCCATTATACTCTGATATTTTGGGGTGTGACAATATTATAAACCCCATGTGATGTAATATGTTATTAAAAAAAATGAGAAAAAAAAATAGATTGATGTAGAGTTGTGTAGAGTTTGTAGATCTTCGTTCGAGTCTTGGCTTAGCAATCAAACCAAAGTGTATTCGTATAAATAATTAGCTAACCCTTCCACTCTAAATTTACCCAAAGCCACCCAAATGTATCCCATCCGTTTCCGTTTCCATTATATGTTATCTTACACCTACACCCCATAACCCTTTAAAAAGACCTCTTAGATAGTAGTGAATAACACTTGCACCTAGCGGTGGAGGTTTGATCCTTTACCAAGCCTATGGTAATTTATATGCCATGGCAGGTAATGAGTGTTGATTATCTATTTCCCCCATATGTTATAATTTATTATACACCTGAGTGAAAGAGAGAATATCCAAACACTTATGTGAGGTGCTAATGTATACTTTACGTGCTATTAATTATGAGGTCTAGAAGGTTATGTTGTAAAATATTTTTAAAGAGTAGGTAAAATGACCCCTCATATTGTTATTATATATGTAGAAAAGCCCATTTTCTTGAGGATAAGCAAATCCCAAGTGTAGGGGTATTTGATGAGGTGTCATTTTATACACTTTTTTGGGGTCGTTTAACCCCTAAATCGTGCATTTATGCCCAAAATAGGTACTTAATCGTTCCTTTTTTATGTTATTTCGCATTTGGAAGACATTTGGAAGAATTACATGTGACTTAGGCTCACTTGGAGAAGAAGTGGACAAGACTACAAACCTACACCAAACATCACTCAAACTCAAGATAATGTTCTCAGCAGCTGGAGACGGCATCACCAATACAACGTGACTCTGTCACAACAAAGACCAAGACGACGTCACTGGATCTCACGACGGCGTCAAATATACGACCAAGCCCATTATCTAGAATATTCTCTATCATGACGGTGTCACGACTAAAACGCGACGCCGTCACAACATTTTTCCTATATATATAAACCCGAATTTAGGGTTTTGACTGTGTAACTTTAGAATAAAAAGAGGGTACGAACCCTAGTTCGTTTAGCAGCTGTTAGGGACGATTTAGGGCCTAACAACCCTATTGTACTTCATCCAACACATGTTTTAATCAAGTAAGGTTTATTTAATAATTTAATATGTCTATGTGTTGTTTGATTTATCTATGTTCTTGCTTTATTAACATGCTAGGATAAGCCTCTTATTGTGTTATTTATGATTGTATGAAACCTAGAATGTAGATCTTAGTGGCGTTGCTTCTTGTGATGGATGTGCATGTTAGGCCTTAGAAAACCAGCTTTTGTCTGTATTGCTATTAATATGTCTAGGGAAACGTGATTGTGTAGAAAGGATACCATCGGGTAACAGTCTTCATACTACTTTGCCACCTAATATGGTTGATCCACTCTTAATATATTTCACATGCACTTAGTGTACCCTTAGGGGACTTGTAATAGTCTTCGTACTACCTTGCTTGTGCGTTGCTCTAACGGAATGCTAAGTAGACGGCGGGTTCATGTAATTCGTTCATGACTTAGGAAATAATTACACAGATCATCACAAGGGTGACAAGGTAATAATACAAGGAGAAGGAATCTAGGGAGTAATACATGATTAAATAAATACTGTCTTTTATCTTATTGTTACCTCCATTAGTTTAGATTATTATTTAGTTTAATAGCTAAAACCAAACCCCCTTTCAAACATATGATTTACCTGCTTTCCATAAAACATAAAAATACAAAAATAATCTTCCTTCTACCTTTAAACTTCTGTTAGACCATGATCAAGCCTTCCCAACCTATTCCTCGAGTGAACGATAACAACCCCCCGAGTCTTGCCTATACTACTACTACAATGATTAGGTGCTCTGCCTAGGGAGTTGTAAAACTTCTTGTTGAAGTCTAATGACGACCGTATCAATCACCCTCCTGCCTAGCAGGTCCAACAGGTACCCAGGCCCAAGTGTCTTCGAACTCAGCATAGATCTACAGTCGAACGAGCTTAGTCATATCAATAATGGGAAGTGCAGGGGCAATAACCGTCAAACCCTAAAGCCTCTCCTCGGCCTGGAGTCTAAAATGCTCTGTTAATCGAGCTATAAACTGTCCACCTAAGATAAGAGCCCCACTCTTCCTCCCAGCAGCAAACCTCCTCAAATATCAGGCCAACAAGTAAGAGATATTGACCGATCCAACATCCAGTCCCCTTAAACAAAACAAGTCAGTCACGGTCACCTTCTCAGGTGTCTGACTCCTACCAGCTATACTATGTGCCATAAACCTATGGCAAAGGCTCAACAATGGATCCCTAATCAAAGTATAGGAAGGGGTAGGTCCCAACAAATCTCCATCAGTAGAAATATCTCTCCAATAATTACGCAAATCCCCCTTCATAGGGATCATCCTCTCGCTCTCACTCCAATACCTAGCAAAACCGAGGGACTTCATCTCCTCCCCTATATGTAATCCCAGAGCTAATATGAACTCCCTCCAGCTCAAATGCCTCCTGGCTCCTCCTAACTGAAACTGTATAGTGCCAAGAGCATCTAAATCAAGCAACACCTCTCTAAATCTAAGCGTGCTAAGAAACTACTGAATGATCTCCCTAACCAGTGGCCCCCTAGTGTCGAATACTCTACCCCATGCCTCACTAGTGAACAACACAACGCCGTCACCATCACGGTGCCCATCCGCATCCAAGCATACAGAACATCCCTCATTAGCTCGAGCATACCCTTAAAATCTAGAACATGAACCCTATGTGTACCCCTATCGTGTTTCCTCTCCAACCTCTCCTTGAAATCAGCAATACCTTGGTCAGAGTACTCCAAACCCTGGTACCTGAGGAATGGGTGCCTCTGCTCACGTGGTGGTAAGGGTGCCATATCTGTAAAATCAGCGAGATCAATACACATATTATAAAATTTGATTATTCTGTTATGAGGGTGGATACGTCGTATTCGTAAATGGATACGTCGTATAAAGATCAGTCTAGTCAATACGCCATATAGATAGAAATCAATACAACGTATGGGAATGAAAACACAGGATCATTATCAGATTAATACGCCGTATTCATTTTACTGAATACGCCGTATTGTGGTTTAAAGATTGGGTAAAATAGAGTCAATACACCGTATCCGTTTATGTGGATACGCCATATTACTCTGCAGTTTAAAAACGAAAAGGGTTTTCCTTTTCTATCCATTTTGACCCATTACATCAGACAACACTACTAGTTATCTCATTCAAGGGGTAAAGGAACCTAAGCATATGGTTCTATGGCATAACCCTTAATCTAAAAAACCAATTCCTAACCTTAATTCTAAATTGAAATTTAGAAAATCAAATGAAAAAAGGGACGAATTAAGGTTCAATGCCTTTTTGTGATGAATCGAGAGAGATAAAACACAGACAAAGTGATTGATTCTCCAAGAGTTTTTCACGGTTAAAATTTTTTGAGTGGGTAAATAGAGTGTGTGTAAAAAGCTTGATCCGGCGTATCATTTGGGCTTTTATACCCAGACTCGATACGCCGTATTGGTGTTTGAGTAATATGCTGTATTGGCGAATTTTGTTGACTTAGTCAACTTCAGTTAAAAACAGTAGATACGTCGTATTGGTTTTACCATAATACGGCATATCCGTTCTTGGAGACCAATTTTCCTAAATTAAGTAAAGAAAACGTACCTTGGCCTCCGCAATATTCTTGTATAATCACCATCCTTATAATACCGTTTAGGGTCGAACGGAATGCCAAACGACACATACAAATTCTTAATAAGATTAAATAGCATCCCATTGACAAGATGATTCCAAGCCATGATTTTTACATTTAATTCCATGAAAAAACTTCTCATAATGAAAACTTTACTGATTTTATCGTGACTTCCCTCAAGAAGTTTATTTCACCCTTGTGTATTTTCATTACCCCCAGAAGATTGTATCATATCGATTTCATTATCATCATTGCCTTTATCCGATTTCAGATCATCAGGATAAATTATGTTGAAAGGGAATAGATCATTAAAGTTCAAAATGTTTTGTTCCATTTCATCATATCCGGACATTGATGTTTCATCTTTCAAATCAAATTCATTGATATGGTGAGGGCATAAAGTAGGTTTAGTTAAGAAATCTGATTTAGACGTTAGAGCATCATTGTAAACAATGGCTAGAAATTCATTCTCAAAATCTTTAAAGAAGTCTAAATCATCAATACAACTGATCGTAGGCTCGGATGATGGAAACAAATGCACACTGACTTTTTCATTATCGTTTTTTGAATCCGTTTTGAAATCATTGGTAGAAATTATTTTATAAGAAAACGAGTTTTTGTAAAAAACTACCATGTAATCTTCATCGTCGGATTTGTCAAACGATATTCTAAAGTCAATTTCATTATTGTTAAGAGAACTTACCGTGGGTTAACAAGAGAGTGTTTCATTCGATGTCAAACTATCATTGAAGACTATGGCTGGGAATTCGGTTTCGACGGATCTGAGGTCGTGAATGTCTTCATCATACCAGATCTTACCATACCTAGCAGTTTCCCTATTAAACACCTTCCCACGTTTTTGAGTTTTTTCTTCCTCGATCCTGATGTATTCTTCTATAGTAATGTTTGGGTCGTCCATCCTGTAATAAACTTATTAGGGCAAAAAACCGTCAAATCACTTATACGTCGTATTCAGTAAACTGAATACGCCGTGTTATATAAACACAATAAGCAAACAGACAGGAATATAGACATAATCTAAGCTACACTAATCCTAAGGGTTAGATTTAATCTAATCTAATGTTAAAAACCATAATATCAAATAAAATCAAGATTAATTCTCAATCCCTAGCAACGACACCAAAAAATTGATGTGTTATTGTGTGGTTGTAAACTATGATTCAAGTTTTAAATTTATATTTTGCTGACTTAACCAAAAACAACACTTTAATGGGAAGTGTACCCGATCGGTGAGAGTTTCATGGTAAGTAAGGTATCGATCACTAAGAGCGAGGAACACTTTCAATTTATTGATACTTTAATTTTTCTAATCTAAGTTAGTCTAAACTATGCTAAACCTATGCTAAACCTATGTTAATTCCTAAATCTAATGGATAAGGGGGGTTTTCAGCCTGAGAGACTGGCATGGGTTTAGTGGTGACTAAAACCAATTCACACTAAAACGCACGCAAGCAAATTAACTAAAGATAAAAGAGCATTCTAGCCAAATATAAGAAAATTGTATTAACCATTATTAATCTAATCATAACGTCGGTTTTTTTATTTAGTGCAATGATTACTTATCTCGAGGCGGCATATCATTCTTAAGACTTAGGCGTTACTTCTTCCTAAGACCTAGACACATAGAATTCTGTCACAATTAAACGCATTCGCATAAAGCATCCTTATTTGCTGATTATAATCTATCTTAGAAATTAAAGCAATGGTGATCTTGTTAAACCCTATCTCATAGAGACTTTACCCACTTACTGCTTAATGACAATTCGTACACTAGTAGTCCAATAACCAAGTCTTTACCAATTAATCAAGAACGTACTAGTTCCAACTAAGCTCACAATCTAAGGGCAAAGATAGGTCGTTAATTATTATCCTATTGGTATAGATGTATAAATCACTATATGGAGAGCTATCTCGACATCTAGATTACTGGGACCATATCACTAGATCCAGTTGAATGATAGGTCGCATACAAAAGCACGTAAACAAGTATAAATTGACAAACATAAACAACCAATCAATGATAAATTAAGAAATCGAGATAAACAAACCAAACATTAAGATCTTCATAATAATGGCTAATACCCGAAGGTATTAGCCTTCAAACGTCATAATTAATAGAAAAGTAATTATTTATCCAAGGTAAACTAACCGAGTTAACGAATGATACCAAAAACTGAACGATTACGAAAGTATAAGAAATCACACGTTGTCTCCTATGGAATGAATCGCGTTGCTTGACCTCTTCTGCTCTTTTTCTCCTCTGAAAATTGACTTTTGTGGTTTAGATATCGAGAATATGATTTAGCATACTTAAAACTCGTTTTTGAGTTTTCTATTTATAGGGTCTAGAATATGGTCGATACGGCGTATCCAAAGTCTTGGATACGTCGTATCGGGGGTTTCTTAGAGTAGGGACCATGTTTGATATCTTCCAGAATATTTTATTTTCATATAGCTTAAATACGACGTATTGCCTTCTTCTGGATATGGTGTATTGGATCTTGTTTCCTTCGTGGTCTTTGGTGAGTGTAGGCACAGATACGCCGTATTTTCCTTGATGGATATGACGTATTGGTTGTCAGAACATTAGTCTTCAAATATCTTTCTTTAAGCTCCAGAATGTGTGCCTTTTAGTTAATCTTCACCAAATACTCCATAATTAGTGAAATTCTCAAATACAAATGATTAAGTAACAATTCTTTTCAATAATTATACAAAATGGGTTAATTACATGAGGTAAATGATTCTATAAAATAGACGTTATTTGATGTCATCAATAAATGATGCCAATAATGTGACGTTATTTGATGTCATCAAATACCCCCCTCCCACTTGAATCCTACTTATCCTCAAGTAGACTTTAGAATTAATTTATGAAAACGTATCCAAAATGAATGTCTAGAGTTTTTCCTTTAAGCGTTTTTATTCAATTACTAGCTCACAACCAAACACCTCATGAAATAGGAAAAGAAATCACTCAAATCACTCAACTAAGATATGTGGTAACATTTAGTAGTTCGCTCAATTGCTCGGTCATGATGAGTATTCTATCATAAGCTTGGAAAGGATACACATCTCCACCAATAAAGCTAAAGGAGTAACCTCTGACACCCGTGATTTGTGCGGGTTAGTCATTTTGTTAGGTCTGGCTAAGTGTATGTATGTGCTTTATGTGTGTTTTATGTGTGATATATGAGGTTTTGTTTATGTGATTGTTAATCATTTTAAGGTGTGTATTCATTTCAATAATGATGGAATTGGAGTTATTGGTTTAGAAATTTCCATTTGTGATTCACTTGTAGTGATAATGGAAATGAGAGGCGTATTGCAAGTAATGCTACGTCGATAGTTGATTGGTTTCAGGTTAAGCGTTTAAGGGAAATGTATCGCGTTAGTGATAAGTTATGTGAGTGAATTATGGAAGATGGTAGAAAACTTTCAAATTATAGAAAGTGAAAAGTTATTTTTAGAAAGTCTAGTAAGTTGCGTGTACGTAAAAAGGTATACTCAAATTAGCTTAGGTTTTTATAAAAACTTAAGGTAATATAAGTAATTATATAATTAATAATAAAAATAAAAAAATAAAAAAAATGTATATATGCCATAATTCGGCCGAATAAAGGAAAAAAAAGAATAGGAAAAAAAATAAGGCCCAATCCTAGTATAACTCAAATTAGGAAATTGTAACCTTAATATATATCAAATAATAAACCCCAAAAACGAATTTCTCCCCCCCCCCCTTGGAATGGATCGGCCGAACATAGCAAGGAGCAAGAAGGAAAAAAATTTAGGGTTTCTTCTTGTGCAGAAAATTCAAGGTTTAAGGTATGTTTAGTTTTTCTCGGTTAGTTTAATTATTTGTTTGATTCATGTAACACAAGTGTATGATGGATCTAGGGTTTTAAATATTCTGTAAATTAAAGTTAATATACTAATTAGGGTTCTTAGTGATCAATTAGATGCGTGTTGGTGAAGTGTTAGGGCTTAATTTGCGTTAGATTATGAGTTAGGGTTTTGGCAGAATTTTGGGTCGTGTTGTTTGATCGATATCTCAATAATGGTAACGTGTTTTAACTTGTTTCTTGAGTCTATGAATAAGTTCAGAGAGTTTACTTTCCAGAAAATCCGGCCTCGAAAGTTTTTAAGGTAGGGAAGGCATCCAAATAACATCTGCAACAAAAGTGGTCAAAATAGTAAATACGGGTCAGAATTAGGTCATGTTTGTGATGGTTAAACGCTAACTTAAAAGTGGAATTAAGCTTAGCCCTTCTACAGTAGTTAAGTTCCATATGACTATTGATAATCTTGTAAAACTTAGCCTTTGAAAGCATGTCTAAGTATGGTAGTTAGAGTGATATATTTTGGTGTGCAATCAGATCCGAATTAAGACTGTTTTGAAGTTTGATTTTTTAGGAGTACTTCTTCATGTAAATAGCTTTTGGGAATCAAATGGTAGTTAGAGAAAACATAAAGGAACTTAGATGATTTTTGGTATAATTTATAAAGGTCATCAAGTAAGGTCTTTACGTTAGTCAAGACACACTAAAATTCTGCATTTTTGAATAAATTGTAGTTAACTAATGTAACGTGTTAATGAGGAGGTTAAGGTTGGGCATGGTGTCGAGGTAACCCATGATGGTTAATCAAACCCTTATACATCCATCATATATGATTTACATAGACTTGAGCTTTTAGCTTGGTCGCATGTAACACGTTTGTGTTTGTATTGTGTAGCTTGTGTTGATATTGTTTAGAAGCTACTTGTGCATCAGGTGAGTTTCATAGCACCTCTTTTCTTATGATTTATTAGGGTGGAAATGATGCTTGTGGTTTGAAAAGTTTTAATTGTTGTGATTATGTGGTTTTACTTGCGGCATGAACAATTATATGGTTATTATATGTGATGTGCTTTATTTGTTGTGTGGTTGGTTGGAGCGAAGGGGTACGCCTATCCCATTGCTGTGTGATTCCGGTTGGAGGGTAGTGATTCTACCTATTTAAATCTAACTGGAGGGTTGAAATAATACTCAATGTTGTGTTGGTCCAGGCCCAAGTATAAATTCCAGCTGGTAGACTTTTAGGTGCGTAAGTGACATATTTGGGATCGAGGGTAACGTTCCTACCAAGTTTTATGAGGTGTTGGATCAGGGGTAATGTTCCTACCCGTTTATGGTGAGATATGCGTTGGATCGGGGGACACGTTCCGTCCTAGTTATGATTGTTTGCGTGTTTGCATGTTAGCCTGTATAATTGCTAGCTTAACTGTCCTGCCATGTTTTGTTTTATTAATCACTATAATTGATTTAA
>BQNB010032109.1:0-49436 GCA_026074375.1 Tanacetum coccineum
CTGGAGGTACCAATCTTAAAGAGCTTCATCCTTGGAGTTCTTGCCCTTAGTGCCTTTTTCAATCTTTTGACTCTCTTTTTCAGCTTTTGGATCACCAAGTCTTGAGCAGTCTTTGAGTTTTCTAAGGCAAGAGCTTTGTTTGACAATTGGGTACAAAGATTTATCAATTCATTAAAGTTAGGTCTACCCTCATCACTTCCAGGTGTGTGACCTCCTGAGAGAGGTGAGTCATAGGGTGTTGGTGGTACAAAATCCGTCAAGTCAGCTGGATGTTCCATATTGTCCTCCCTACTTCTAGATGTGTTACCTTCTGAGAGAGGTGGGTCATGGGACTTTTTAGATGCAGTCTTAAACCTAGTCTGAGCATCTGCACCCCTCTCCCCAATGTGGTATCTTAGCGCCTAGGTTCGCTACCTGAACCAAGTCCCTGAGGAGATGGTTCATTAAGTGTTGCTGTGGGTCGGGTCTTATGGATGTTACCACTTTCCTGCTCTGCCTCTAAGCTAGAAGCTGTAGTGGCAGTCCTAACCACTCTGTCATCCTCTCCTGTATAGACAGCTTCATCACCAATCTTTTTAGGGGTACCACTAGACTAAGGAATCTCAGTGTCCCGACCTTTATGGCTCGCCTAGGTTTGTGAGTCTTTTGGTGTTGTGTTGCAACAGTAGTAATTTGAGAGGGTGGAGCAGTTGAAGATGGTGGTTACCTTCACCCTCAACTACTTGAGGTACCAACATAGATGCAAACAATGGAGTTACTCTCCCTGAAAAATCTTTATTTTGTCTTTTCATGTTAGTGAAAACCTTTTTAGTATGTACAGGTGTAACATAAACATCATTAAAAGGTTCTGCAAGAGCAATTCGATTATTCAAAAATAGTTGTAAAAACCTTGGATACATTAAAATTTCTTAGAAGTAGAATCCAAGTTCCTTAACATACAATCAAAAATAAATTTAGAAAGGTTAAATTTTTTTCCCTTAGCTAAATAAATAACTGCTGATGCTAAATTGGTTAAAAATTCATTCCAAGCAGTTGTTTTTGAACTCAAGCAATGTAGAATGTTATGTATAAGGTACTTCCATTAAGGGGAAAAGAAAGCTTTTTGAAAAGTAAGTTTAGTATAAACTCTTTCATACCCCATCAATGCAAGGTTTACAAAAATTTCATCATTTGATAGACAGGTAATACCATCCTCATCATTAAAGTGAAGATCACTCCTCACTGATGATTCTGATATTACCATTGTCTTGCCATCAACTGTGGCATGGATTTGCTTCACATCATTGACTGTTTTGGACTTAGCAGTAGCCCAAAACTGCTCAATATAAGAAGCATAGATAGTAGGACTTACAATTAGAGCATAATGAATCGAACTAGTAGTAAGAAAGTCCACTATCTGATAAAACTCAGCATTCTCATCTGATCTTTCCATGCAAGCCACCATGTTGTGTTGGTCAACGAATTGTAGATCAGCCATAGGTGATTAATTTAGATGATCGGCGGTGAATAAGATTAGGGTTTGTAATTGAGAGCGTATGAGAGAATTAGTTAAAGTTACTGTATGATGGAGAATGATTTTATGGTGTTAATAGTAAACCTACGAGCGAAGAAACTGTTATATTTACTGTTAACCCCCTCAGCAGTATTATCTCCAATGGTAACAAACAGCACTAACTTTAGCTCAGCAGTACTAACTTTGGCTCAGCAGTACTAACTTTTACCTAGCAGTACTAACTTTCGCTCAGTAGTACTAACTTTTACTTCTAGCCCAGCAGTAGTTACATTATTAACCTTAGCAGTATAAACTTTTTTATTAAAATTATTGGTTTTAGCTGCTGATTTTTGGTTAAAATCCCTTCTTACTGGTGAATGTGTTTTAAAATATGAATATGTTTTAGATAATGCATCATTCACTTTTGATTTAGGGGCAACAGTATTAACAGGCCTGGCAGTACTAATTGATGTTGCTGCTCTTGGAGAGCTTTGCTTAGCAGTATTAACTGGTAATTGTCATGACTTTGTTACAACTGCTGTTGGAACAAAATTCCTTTTAGGATGTGGGTGAGTAAATTTATTTTGGTGGTTCACCCTCTGAGCATTGTTCCATACTGGTCTAATTTCCCTTTGACTAGTAACCCTTCCCATATTATTCAACACAGATTTTCCAACCATTTTATTCTCATAAAAGTTACAGTCCTTGATTAAATGGTTAAGACTTTCACATACAAAATAAGCTTTCTTATTGAACTCAAAACCATCCCCTAGTTTCTGAGTCATTATTCCATTCCAATTTCTTTTATCAATCCTAGGACTCTGACTTTTCCTAAGGTTTTCAGCTTGCCTATATGTGTGTTGTTCAATAACAGATTTCCTAGTATTTTCATCTGATTTAACAAAATTGATTTTAGCATAACTAGGTTTATTCTGTTCAAATGAAGGTCTAATCACACAATCATCATCACTATCAGACTCCCACTCTTCAATGATAGGAGCACTAGGCCTAACATCTTTAGGTTGTTCCAAACTATCCTTACTAGACTTAGATGCAGTTGATTCAATTCTAGGCACACTAGAGATAGTTTCACTCACATTAGTCTTATAGACAGAATCATCTAATCCAGCAAAGGATAAGTCAGGTCTTGAGGGCATGTAGTTCCCAGTGTAGGGAGGGGGAACTGCATGATATCCCTCAACCTTCTTAAACCTATCATTTACTTGATTATTTTCCTCTTCAATCTCATTCACACTACTATCAGATGCACTTTCAAACACTTCACTTTTATTCAGATGACAATCATGCAATTCATTTTCATTCATTTGACTGTCAAAACCAACACCAGACTTGTTATTAACACTTATTTGACTGTTTATCAGTTTAGTTAGCTTCATAGATGATGTTTCAAACTTTTCTAATTTTAGTTTTAAATCATCTTTTTCTCTTAAAGCCTCTGCTAACTGATTTTTAAGCTCTGTTATAGAATTATCTCTTACCTTAACATCATATTTCAAAAATGCAATGTCTTCCTCATAAACAGCTTCATTTTTTTGATGAACAACAATTCTAGCTTCTAATGATTCTAAGCCTAATTGATAACCTATAATTTCTAGATTAGATTTTTTAAGAGCATCACGCTGTTGATCATACTGTTTTTGAAGAGTTTCATATGATTTTAAGCAATCTTTAGAGCAAGTATGTACCTCAGAGTCTGAACTTGATGAACTTGATGAACCTTGGGATGTATAGGCCATTAGAGCAAAGTTTGTGATGTCTTCTTCAGCCTGAAAGCTCCAATCATAACCACCTATCCCATCTTGAACAACCAAGGCATTTGCAGGAGTCTCTACTGGTACAATCCTTCTTGGAGCATCTCCATTTCTATTCCCCTGATTCCTTGGTGCCCTGCATTCTCTAGCAAAGTGACCTCTCCTGTGGCAGTTGTAACATTCAACCTTTGTCTTATCAAAGCCAACAGTTTCTTTGCCATTGAAATTCAGATTCCTTCCTGTCTTCTTTAAGAATCTCTTCACCCTCATGGTAAGCATTGCAACCTGCCATTTGAGATCCATCTCTTCAAGATCATCAGTATCAATCTGCTCCAGATCTTCATTTTTCAACTGTGGACTATTAGATTGATTGACAAAGAAGGAAAACATAACATCATCAGCATAGGTTAAGGAAGAAGATTATCCCTTTGACCTTTCAACAGGAACATCATGAGCAGTATTAACTGCTTCATTAGTACTGCTAGTATCATCTGAAGATACAAAAGCCATATTCTGAGAGTTTGAGCTTGAGCTTGATTGGCTTTTAATCTCATCTTCATACACCTTCAAGTTGTTGTACAAACTGTCTATGCTCAACTCATCTAGATCAGCTTTGTTACACATGATCAAGGAAATATTGTTCCAAGCTGATGGTAGACTTCTTAGCAACTTAAGATTTGCATCTTAATAGGAGATAACTTCACCATGAATTTCTAATTGGCTGGTGAGTTTCTGAAACCTATCATAGGTTTTATCCAGTCCTTCAGATCTTGATGCACTAAAATTCTCATATTGCTGCTTCAGAATGGTTTTCTGCATTTTCTTTGATTCTTTGTTGCCTCCAAACCTGTCCTTGATTGCTTCCCATAAGGTCTTTGCATCCTTGATTCCATGAAACTTCAATAGGTGCTCATCAAGAATGGCTAACAACAGAGTGCTTTTTTGCTTTCAATTCATTCTTTCTTGCTAGCTTTTGTTCAGTAGTTTTGGGAGGAATGGGACATTTAGTACTAGTTGATGCAATAACAGGTGCATCACCATTCATAATAACCTCCCAAAGAGCATAATCAGTGTGAGTAAGATATTGCTCCATTCTCATGCTCCATAGATCATATTCTCCTGTTTTGAGTATAGGAAGTTTTAGTGCAGACACTATTTAGGTAGTTTCTGACTGTGATTCCATCTTCTCTTTTGTAGATATAGTGTTCTTCTTATTTAGAGTTTCTCAACAAGCTCAGATACCACTTGTTGATACCATCTTGATAGATCTTACTTAGCTTGTTAAAGCTTAGTTATATTAGATAAATCCAAGACAACTATAGTAGAAACTAAGATTGAATACTACAAGTTATGCAGAATCTAACTTGTAATACTAAGAAGAACAACGAATACTAAACTTTGAATATATTAATTGCTAATATTCCGCCTATGTTACACCCGATGCTTTAATAGAAGAGGAATGGAGCTTTGAACACACTAAAGCTGTTTTTCTAAACGAAATAATTCCTTTTTTAAAGACCTTATAAGACATATTTAATGTTTTTTAATAAAGATCTTTTAAATGAGGTAACAGAAGTACAAACAGTTTTTAACCAGATGGAAGATGCTGTTCAACAGTATTTTGTAGACAAACAGTGCTTTGAAATTTAAAAGAAACAATTTTTGATTGAAAGTGATCGACTCTTGGATCAAATCATTTCTCAAGATATTGTTAATATTGTTGTGAATTCTTCTGTGGATATGAATACTTCTGTTAATGTGAATTCTTCTGTTGCTATGAATTATTCTGTGAATTATGTTAAAAAGTACAACAAGTGTTTGGAACTTGAAGTTGAGTTTTTCAAACAACACAACATGGTTGAAAAGATGAGTATAATAGATTTTCGAAAAGTTTTTCTAAACTTGAACAACACTGCATTTCTCTTGAACTTGCAATGCAACTCAATACAGAAATTTTTCAAAAGAATAACACATCTGTGAACCAAACTAAACCTACATTTGATCACGTGTTTGAATTGAACAATTTGAAAGCTGAGCTTCAAGCAAAAGATACAACAATCAAGAAGTTGAAGACAAACATTAAACATTTGAATAAAACTTCCACCACAAACAGTGTGAAAAAGGACATAGATGAGATTGAGACCATCAACGTAGAACTAGAACATAAGGTGGCAAAACTAATTGCTAAAAATGAGCATTTGAAACAGAATTATAAATAACTCTATGATTTAATTAAACAATCATGTGTTCATGCTAAAGAACATACTGAATCTTAGGTTAATCAATTAAACAAAATTCTGTTGAAATTACTGATTTAAATTCTCAACTTTAGGAAAAGGTTTTTTTCATAACAACATTAAAAATGATCTTAGGAAATTAAAAGGAAAGGACATAGTTGATAATGTTGCCCAAGTGTCAAACACTACCATTATTACTCCAAGAATGTATAAGCTTGACCCAGTAACCTTGGCTCCTAAGGATAAGAATAATAGGGAAGCTCACATATACTACCTTAAGCACATTATGGAACAAGCTGCTATTCTTAGGGAGATAGTTGAATAAGCTAAATCACTAAACCCTTTAGATAGTGCATCTTACTCTGCTTGTAAGTGTGTTAAGATGATTTAAGAGTTGCTAGGCTATGTTAGAGATACTTGCCCTGATATTCACAAACCTAGTGAGAAATTATTTGATGTCACGCCTATCAAGAAGAAGAAAGTAGTTAGGTTTGTTGAACCCGTCATATCATCCAGCACATCCTAAAAATAGTTAGGCTCTTCCAAAATACAGGCCAAACAGACCACTAACAATTCTGTGTTAACTTCTACAGGAGTAAGCCGGTCTACTAAATCTAGCAGGTCAAAGTCTACAGACAATACAAAGAATGATATGATCCTGCAGATTTCTAGTAATACCCAGAAGAAGAATAAAGTAGAAGACCACTCTAGGATAGTTAAGTCTTGTTTGAATAAACCAAATTGTGTTGTTGAACCATGTGGAAATGCAAATGTGCAGCATTCCAAATTAAATACAAATTCTGAGCTAATGTGCGTTAAATGTAATAGTTCTATGTTTGATGCTAGACATGAATTGTGCTTTCTTGATTTTGTTTCTGATATGAATGCGTGTTCCAAATCTAAGTCTGTTAAGAAAGTTAAAATGAAAAAAGAATAGAAACCTATAGGAAAAGTGTTTACTAAAATTGGATATAACTGGAGATCTACAGGAAGGACTTTCACTTTAGTTGGAAATACATGCCCTTTAACTAGGATTACCGCCACTAATGAAGTGCCTCTTAGGGAACCCAATCCTTTAGAAGTAGTTGCATAAGAACCTGTAGTAACTAAGGTTTTTACCAGGAGACCTAAGGTACCTAAGTCTATTGGTTCCAAAAGCAAACCTAAATTGCAAAATCTATGATTTCTAACAAAACGGAACCCGATACGTCTCGAGGATCTAATACTTCAGTTGCTCCATCTTCTTCTTCTCTTGTCAATCTCAGGTTGTCCAAATTGTTTTATGGTATTTGGACTCCGGATGCTCAAAGCATATGACCGGTGATCGCTCTCAGCTCACCAATTTTGTTCACAAGGTTCTCGGTACTGTCAAGTTCGGTAACGAACAGATTGCAAAGATTATAGGGAATGGTGATTATCAGATAGGGAATGTCATAATTTCAAGGGTTTATTATGTAGAAGGACTATGACAAAATCTATTCTCCTTTGGTCAATTTTGTGACTCAGATCTTGAAGTAGCTTTCAGAAAACACACGTGTTTTGTTTGTTATCTAGAAGGTGTTGATTTACTCTCAGGATCTTAGGAAACTAACCTTTATACATTTTCAATTGGGGATATGATGGCATTTTCTCCAATTTGTCTCTTGTCCAAAGCCTCAAAGACCAAATCTTGGTTATGGCACCGACGATTGTCACATTTGAAAAAGATCATCTGTGTCCGGCATGTGCAATGGGAAAAAGCAAGAAACAAACACATAAACCTAAATCTGAAGACACCAATCAGGAAAAATTATATCTTCTGCACATGGATCTTTGTAGGCCTATGCGTGTTGCAAGTATAAATGGTAAAAAGTACATCCGCGTCATTATGGATGATTACTCTAGGTTCACATGGGTAAAGTTTCTAGCATCAAAGGATGAAGCTCCTGATTTCATAATCAAGTTTCTAAAAATGATACAAGTTAGATTGAATGCATCTGCCAGGAACATTCGTACAGATAATGGAACTGAGTTTGTCAATCAAACTTTGCGTAGATATTATGAGAGTGTCAATATTTCTCATGAAACATCGGTTGCGCGCACTCTACAACAAAATAGTGTCGTTGAAAGGCGAAATCATACTCTTGTTAAAGCCGCTCGAACAATGTTAATCTACGTAAAAGCTCCTTTATTTCTATGGGCCGAGGCAGTCGCTACCGTATGTTACACCCAAAACCGATGCATTATACGGTGTTGCCATGGAAAAAATACTTATGAGCTCTTACATGACAGAAAAACTGATCTATCTTACCTTCATGTCTTTGGTGCACTTTGCTATCCAAACAATGATAGTGAGGATTTAGGCAAACTTCAAGCTAAAGATGATATAGGAATTTTCATTCGATATGCACCCAAGAATAAAGCTTACCGTATCTACAACTGACGTGCCCAAAAAATCATTGAAACTATCCATGTCGATTTTAATGAGCTGACGGCTATGGCTTCTGAACAACTCGGTTCAGGACCTGAGCTTCAATTAATGACTCCTACAACATCCAGTTCAGGACTCGTTTCAAACCCTGTTCCTCAACAACCTTGTAATTTACCACAAAGATATGATTGGGATCTTTTGTTCCAACCCATGTTCAATTAAAACTTCAATCCTCCAACAATTACCGTTTCTCCAATTCCAGTGGCTGATGCACCTAGAGCTGTTGATATAGCCGATTCACCTGTGTCTACGTCAATTGACCAAGATGCTCCATAAATAAGTATCCAATCAACACAAGATCAAGAACATTCTCCAATTATGTCTCAAGGTTTTGAAGAATAACCAAAAACACCACATTTTCATGATGATCCACTTCATGAATCTCTTCATGAAGACTCAACTTCTCAAGGATCGTCATCTAATGTCCCATAACATCCAAGTCATATCCTTCTGGTCTTGTTGTTGCATTACCTTTCATTCTACTAGTCTGTGTAGATTCTTACATCTCTGTCTCTTATCAAAAGCATCAAAGCATTCTCACTGAAATATTGTAATTTTGGAACCTCCATTCTGCTTTGATGCTCTGTGTGTATGTTAATGTACATAAAGTTTATCTGTGTCACGGACTAGAGTCTTCCAATCAACTTTGGATATTAGTATGTCTCAAATATTTCAATTTCCATCCTCAAATTACTGCTCTTGGAACCAATCCAAATAGGCTTTAAGTTTCTTCCTCTCTATATCATCTTCTTCTTTTGTTTTTAGTTCTTTCTTCAACTTTGCTTTTCACCTGCTCTTTCACCTTGCAAGTGATTTGTTTTTAACTTCCTCCAGCTGGCTTTTGTTTGTAGATCAAAATCCAGGTCTTTTCATACGTCCTTTTCAATCCGAAATATTAGGTACCAAAAACTAAAATTTGATCCCATACTCTTTCAAATATAGGTCTAATATCATCATAGCTCATTCCCTTGAAATGACTCAACTTGTATCCTCCTTGTTTCTTCAAATACATACACATGTTCTTCCTTACTTCAGCCTCAAAGAAAGGTCTATTTTGAAGTGTATGATATCTTAGCACAGTAGGATCACTCTAATCAATAACATGAGCTGGATCTTGTAAAACCCAAAAAAATTGGGTCGCAGCGGAAATAAGGTCCGGGGCGTGTACTTCTCAGATCAATTAGAACACAAGATAAATATAAGAACGGACCAAAAGTCCTTTAAAACTGATACATTGGATGTAATAAAGTATGTATTACAAAAGCCCTGAAGCTTACTGTTTACTTGTCCTTATTACATAGATTTCCAGACCATAACAAGATAACAAAATGTAATGCGACTAAATCTTTAAGGCTTGACTTCAAAATATAAACACCAATGTATCATTCGTACTCGTAAATATAATGACTCCTGAATAAACATTGCATTTAAATGTCACATAAAAGTTGATGAATTTACTTAGGTTTATGTATATGTGTATGCAGGACGCAAGCTTTCCCCGTGATATGCAACAGATGCAGAATCACAAAATGTAATTACGTTTTCCTAAGCTCATGCCGTGAAGCTCGACATAAATGAATACAATATATAAATATTGCTTACATTGCCCGTGATGATGTTCAACCCGTAACATCCAAAATCCGACATGATATACGTTCGTTTCCAGTGATAGCTAGTCACCCGAACAGGGAGGTCAATCCCAAATAGTATATCTTTAATCATTCGCGCTACATTCAGTATTGAATTCTGATTCATGGGCTTAGTGGGTTATCGCTATTAGGCAATACGTAATCTATGTTTATATGTACATTGAGTCCTAATTGTAAAACATGCATATGTTTTCTCACCCTAAAGCTTGTAAATCAATAATAGTAATAACATGGGGTATGAACTCACCTTGGATGGAGTTAAAATTGATCAATAAAATATCCTAATAAAACAACGCACGCTAACGCCCGATGCAAACCTAGTTATATAAGGTCGAATCAGTATTCTAAGTACTGTCTAACAACAACCGTATATAATCCTATATAGTTTTCACGTATATCGTTCTGGGCTATCATAATTTAACGGTCATGAATGACGTACGAGGAGTTAGGACACTTTCAAATTGTAAATCCAACAAACTCGTCAATTACGCCATCGATGAAGGCCTCATATGAAATTCCGCTAGTATCTATAGCACTTTGATAACAAATAACATTATATATATATATACTATTATGATATTATATATATATATATATATATTTATATAATAAATATATTATATTGTACTGTGCTACTATCACACAATATATTCATTTAGAGTGAAATCATATTTATAAAGTCAAAATCGTTTATAATTAGCTTTAGCAAAAAATGCATAACTTGTGTAGTGTTAAGTCCGTTTCTTGCTCGTTTCTTACGCGCAAATGCTTTGCTATTATGACGAGTTGATCATATATCACATTTTTAGAGGTTGTTTTTGAGAAGATCTATGTGAATAGTGTTTTTTACTGGTAAACTCAGCATACTAAAATTGTTTTCTATGCTTTTATCTTACGTAAACCCGTTTTTAGTCGTATCTTATTTCGTTATAGCCTGGTTTTTAGCGATTCTTTCGAACACGTTCTCGTAATTGAAAGTTTTATCATAGTATTGATGTTTACAAAGTATAAGTTACTGCCATGAATAGTAATTTTTATAAAATTTGTTTTATAAAGTATTTAGCGTCGTAAACTCGTAACTAGTGTATCTTCTTCGTTATAAATTGGTTTTTCGAGTTTCTTATCATTTTGGAATCCTTATGAGATGTACTATCTTTATAAAACCTAATATGGCTGCTTCCAAATTCGAATCAAAACAGAAGGTTTGAGGTTTTGTGATTTAGACATGTTTTAAGCTTGATTTTCTGATTCCATTAAGCTTCAAACCTTATTAAAAAACTACTTCACAACATTTCTAATCGTTGTTTTACAATATATAAAGTCCATTAGATTGCTTTACTAAAGTGTGTTCAAGTAACAAGTTTTAACTACCAGTTTCACACTTGTAACTCATAAGTTGACTTTTAGAAACCCTAATTTGCACTTAAACATGTTTATACTTAACCAACATGTTAAAACACTTATACATTCCTTTTAACATAATATTATCATCCATATGACATGTAAATAAGTGTACAAAACAATGATCATAAGTAAATATTCATTTTACATATTCAAAAGTACCCTAAATGGTGATTTAGCTAAATATAACATATGAACACATAAAATCTTAGTTATGAAATGATTAAGCTTTATATATAACCTTGTGTGGATGAGTAGAGAAAAGAAAACCAATCACACCCTTGTGATTTAAACTCTTGGCTTGAAAAATTAGAATGAAACCCTAATTTTTCCCAAGTAAACCCTTTCTTTCTTTTCTTGATTCCTTCCTTGCAAATGGTTAACCAACTCTTGAAACCTTCTTAGAATACCTTAGATATGATGTGTGTATGCTTGTATAATGATAGAAAATCAAGCTATGGATTTGGTTTGGAGAGGGTTTGATGCCGTGGGTTATGAGAGAAAGAGGAAGAGAGTTTTTGTGATTTTTGTATAATGAAATGAAGAGTGTGAGTCCTTGGCTCACACATGCATGTATTTATATACTAATTGGTAGATATTTTTGAGATATTATGGTGTCTAGTGGAAGTATACAAGGTGCCAAGGCTTGGAAGATAAGAAGAAGAAAACTAGGGCTTGAAAAGTGCCTAGTCATGGTTCAAGTTGGGGTGTGATGACTAGATGCATGTATGGAGATATTTGTGAAGTTTCCTTGGTCTTATCATGGCTTCCTAGTCATATGTACACGAAATATATGCTAGGAGAGGGCTTGGATAAGTCTTTTGATATTTACTTAGTGTATAAATGAGTTATTTGAGGTATAATGTAGTATAGTTTTAATAAAATGTATAACTTGCACATGGTAAGTCATGATATGAATTCCTTCATGAAGAATATATATAATATGATAAATACTTAAAGTTTTAAATAAAATTTAAGTATTGGGTATAATTTTGGGTATTTGATGAAGCGTACATTAATTTTTAGGGTTCCGGGAAAACCTAATTGTCATTTATCGCAAAACGTAAACACTTTCATGTATCCGATAAAATAACTTGTGTAATGTTAATAATTATCCTTAAAATAATTACTTAACCCTTGTTTGACGTAAACAATAATTTGCTTGATTCCCGTTTACGTTAACTGATCATTTTTAGTTTACGCGATTTAACTTAATGATTTTCCATTAAAAACAAACGCGTACAATACTAAAAATAAATAGTGACTTTATTAATGTCGTACATTGTCCTCACTATAACAGCAGCTGTGGTCTGTTTATGCTCCTTCAGTTCTTTCTCCAAATTATCAATCCTAGTAACTATAAAAGTACTATGTGCAGCAAACCATCATACATTAAGATCTTGTAGCCCCACAACAAAATGTTGAAATAAGACCTTGAAAGTGGTGGGGACTTAGGAGGTGATGTTGGTTGTGGTTCAGGAGAAGCTGGTTGTTGTACATGTGAAGGTTGTGGTTGGTCATAGCTGTGTTCCATAGGTTCAGGTGATATGGATTTAAGTTCATGTAAAGATGTCTCAACTTGGGTAGGAGGAGTGTGAACAAAATCAGATGATGAGCCATGAAGTTCAGTCTTAGTTTCTAATTCTTGATTCAGGAGGGGTTCACGTTTTTAGTTAAAGTAGAGGGTACCTAAGCATTTGGTGGGGGTTGTGATTCAGACGGCCCTTCTTGTGATCCCTGGTTAGTCATCATGTCCGCAATCATGTTAGCATACAATGGTCCTATTTACCCCAGCAAATCATTTGTTACAATGTTCCTAAAATTCTTTTGTAGTCAATTTATAAGCTGAAATAAAAGATTTGTGTTTAATAGGTTTAGCTTCAAAATCATTGATACAAAATATGGGATACATTCTAAACTTTTTTCTGACTTGATTACATGGCCTAACCATTGCTTCCAAAAATACATTTTAGGCGAAAAATTATAAGTTCTTCTAGTAGATAAACAGTTTAGCTCAGTAGCAAGTTTGCTACCAAACTGATCCCATCCCCCACTTTTAGAACTTATACAATGTAAAATGTGGTGGACCATAAATTTCCAATTAGGGGTAAAATGCTTTTTCCAAAATGTAAAAGTAATTTTCAATTGGATATCCTAAATAGCTATTCCTTTCAAAAATTGACAGCGTTATGAACTCATTGATACCAATTTTCATCTACAGTTTAAGTTTATTTTCTAACAGATGATTCAGAAATTTGATATTCATGGGTCTCAATTTGGCTTTTATTCTTGTTCCCCATATCAATTTTATGACATGAAGTCTGCCAAAACTGTTTGATAACTGAAACATAGATAGTAGGATTATGTTCCAAGGCATACCTGATGTGAGTGCCTTTAAGAAAATCAACTATCTGCTCAAAACTTGCACTTCCTTCAGGTTTCTTAAGAAATCCCACCTGATTATGCTTAGGTACGAAAGCCATTTTAGTAGAAAGGTGGTGATTGTTGGTAATTATCAACTGGGTTTGTCTCATTTTGGTAAATTAGTATTGATTATAGCAGCTAATTGACTTTATATGCAAATAAGAAAGTAATTTCAATTGTTCCTATATCCCAGAAAATATAGGCTCTTTTTAGATGAAGAAAACTTATTTTTGGTG
This sequence comes from Tanacetum coccineum, assembly GCA_026074375.1. Taxonomy (NCBI): domain Eukaryota; kingdom Viridiplantae; phylum Streptophyta; class Magnoliopsida; order Asterales; family Asteraceae; genus Tanacetum; species Tanacetum coccineum. Next base: position 13,682 of record BQNB010032109.1, read on the forward strand.
AGATAATACATAATTATCCTATTTGTAACAATATCCGCTTAAATATCCCGCAATTTGCGTATAACCGGTCCATATGTTAGTGAAAAGTCAAAGGTGTGAGACCAACAGTACTAAAGACTAGTTACCAATTATTTAATAATGTCCTAACAAGACTTAACACTGGTCAAACCCGTGATTAACAATATTAGATTGATCAGAACTAAACAATAAGCTTACCATGAAATTAATATTGGACACCCACTTAAATCTGGTCAACCAGTATTAATAATTTATTGTCAGAACTAACAATAAGCTTACCAGGATTAACGTGTAAACTACCATAATTAGAATTAACAATACCAGAATTAAATTTTTGACTACTTTAGTGCAACTTTAATCCACACTCCAATTCTCCATGCAATCCAAGTATAACCTAAAAATGTTAAGCCACACACAAAATATACTACAAAATGACTTGAAAACATTTATTACTACTAGGTCTATGACTACTAGAATTAATATACCCTATCCTAATTAAGTCTACTATCTTGTATGAGTAAATTTACAAACTATACTTTTAATCCTCCCCTTAAATGTAGCTATGGATTTATCATACCAATATTAACCACTAAGAAATTGAACCTTGGTCCATCAAAAGCTTTGGTCAATAAGTCAGCTACATTTAAGTCTGTATGAATTTTCTCCACCCTAATGAGTTTCTTCTCCATGTTCTTGAGTGGATGATCCTGCACATGTAAAAGAGAAATTAGTTTCTCTTAGGGACCCAGGCCTTTACATGCTTGGGTCTGCCTTGTGGACCTTTAGCATTCACAGTTCTAATAAAAGTTGGTCCATTATCACAATTAGAGTTTGGTTTAGAGTTCCTCCAATTATAACCTGTTGAGGTCTTAATAGCAGTGCCCCAATTTCCCTTTACAGCATTGAAATAAGACATTTTTTCTGTATTTCTATCAATGGGTCTTCTCACAGGTGAATAAGATTTAGTAAAATGCCTTCTTTGATTAAATTGATTCACCTGGGGTCTTTTAGGACTAAAGCTGTTTGAGGTCCTGGTAGGTACTGGCTGTCTAGATCTAACATTATTAACATTAGAATTACCAGTATTAACTCTAGGCCTAACAGAATTAACATTTGTCCTACCAGTATTAATATTAGGCTTAACATAATTAATGTTTGGCCTACCAGCATTCAGTTGTACTGGTCTAGGTACAAAGTGATTAGCATGATTAACCCTGTTTGCATTAGTCCATACTGGTTTTGCCACCCTGTTACCAGTATTAAAAACCCTTTGTTTCTTAAACTCAGCCTCTCTTGCCATTTTCTTTTCATAATAGTCACAATCTTTGATCAAATGACTTAGGCTGCCACAAACAAAACACTTTTTCTTGATGAAAGAGTAACCTTCTCCTAGTTCTCTTTCCATCATTTTATTCCAATTCTTTCCTTTAACTTCAGATGTCCCTTGATTTTTCATTTGTTGCCTAGGAGTTTTTACGTGTGTTGCACAACTAGGTTCAACTTCTTTTGATTCAGACACAACTTTTTCATTAGTTATTACAGACTTAGACGTAGACATCTCATTTGGTACACTTATACTTTCTGATTCAGACTCAGAAGAGTGCTCAGAGGTATTTCCACAAGATCCTTCACTGTCATTTGATTGACAGGTAGAATGCTCAGTAGAGTTGTCATCTGAGTCACTAATTTCAGGCTTTTGAGGTCCCTTTTTACCATAAACATACAAAGAATCATCAATTTCCTCTTGTGGTTTAGGAGTATAGTCTCCAGTTAATGGATGTGGAACTCCTTTGAAATTATCAGTCTTTAAAAATATATTGTATAAAGGTTTGTTAAGAAAATCTTCTTCTATACATTTAAACACAGTATGATTCATTTCTTCCTCATAGCTTAAAACCTCATTGTTTGATTTTATTTCATACCCTAAGCCAACTTTACTAGTGGAACTCATACCAGAATCAATTAATTTCCAAAGGTTTTTAGAAGAATCCTTCCATGAATCTACTGTTTTCTTCAATTGTTCCTTTTCTTTTACAGCTTTCATTCCTATTCTCCTATATCTTTTAAGCTTTTCATCTTTTGCATATATTTCATTTGCTTGAAATGTAAGCTGTTCATTTAGAGATAATTGCTGCTTTTGAAAAGTAACAATTTGAGCTTCTAATTTCTTAACAGCTAGAGTATAGGCAAGTATTTTTGCTTCTTGTTTACCTAACTGATTCATTTGTTCATCACATAGTGTTTTAAGCTTATTATATGAATTAATGCAAGTTTTAGAACATAATGATACCTCAGTATTTGAGCTGATTGCCATGAGTGCATGATTTGTCTCTTCTTCCTCTACTGTATGTTCTCCCCAATTGACAACACCATCATCCATAGTCAGCAAACAGTTCTGATTCTGCTCTTTCTTTCCAGCTCCTTGATCTTGATAAAAAGAGTCTCTTTTCTTTCCATCATTTTTCCCTTTGGATGGGCATTCTCTAGCAAAATGACCAGTGTTGTGACATTTGAAACATTCAAGCTTCTTTTTGTCAAAACCAACAGGTTTGTTTCCATCAATCCGGACTCTCCTTCTAGTCTTCTTGTAGAACTTCTTCATTCGAATAGCAATCATTGCTATCTGCTAGTTTATGTCCATATCATTAATCTGTTCTAAGTCTTCATGAAGCAAGTCCAAGTCTTCTCATTGTTTGGCAAAGAGTGAATAAATAACTTCATTGGCAAAACCAGCAGGAACTTCTCTTCCTGGAATATTGTTTGAAGAAGTAGAAGGAGTATAAGTACTGTAGGCACCAGTATGACCAGACTTAACCTTGTTAGTGCTGCTCTTGCTGTGTGAAACAAAAGCAACATTTTGAGCACTTGCAGATGATTTTGAGGTACTTGTAAGTTCCTGCCAAAAACCTAAGGTTATTAATACAAGTCATCAATGGTGATAAATAAAGACAACACCTAGTTTGGTTCTCCATAGTCCATGCAATAGAATTGTACCAAGCTAGTGGGCAAAGATCTGAGAAACTTGTTATTTGCAATCCCTCAGAGGTATACTTCAGCACCAAAGCATCCAACTGTGAGGTAGTTGTAGAATATGTCATAATCCCTTTTCTAACCCTTCTGAACATGATATAGTAGATGCTTCAAACTGTTGTTGTTAAAACACTTTCTGCATCTTCATTGAATTTGGCATTACCATCCAAACCTTTCCCTTATGGCTTCCCAAATTCTTTTGCATCGGCCATAGTCCATGAAAATCTTCTCAGATGTTCCTTGGTGAATGGCCCTAAGTAAAATTGGTTCTTGCCTCCTTCTCCTTTTACAACAACATGAATTCTGCAGCAAAACTGGTGGAGTACCTAACAAAACCATCTTTTCCATTTGAGATTCTCTTCTTAAATTTCCATTCTGAATTACCTTTCCAAACTCATTGCCAATATATTCAAGATAATGCTTCCATCTCCATGGCCATAATCATACTCCACTTATCCTTCAGAAGTCGTGAGTTGATATTTGAGATAGTGGAATTGTTTGTAGTGAATGAGTTGTTTGTTGTTGTTTTGGTTTATTAGGTTGCAGTACCATTGTCGTTATGCATCTTCATGGTATGATGCGTCATCCTCACGAAAATGTTGAAGAAGAAATCATCATTATCAGTTTTGAGACATTTTTTAGATCTGAAGTGATTTATTGTGGTCTCTGTGATTCTTCTTACTACAGAGTCCCTCTAGAGGCTCGATTACCAATTGTAGGTCCAAAAAGTCTGGATCTGTTTAGCCTTTTTGCAAGACAATAGCTAACTTGAATAAAATCAAATCAACTATAGAAGCCAATAACTATGGAAACATGTCTAAATGCGGATCCTTAACCACAAGTACTAAGAAGAACACAATGTAAAACTTTGCTATTTTCTATTGATTTCTATTAGGGTTCTATGTGTCAAACACTATGCCGTAGGGTTCCTTTTATACACCAAGGAAACCCTAATGGGCTTTACAAACGCGTAAAAGGATAATGCATATCATTTCCTTAGATATCTCTAAGATAACTATTATAACTATTTTGTTACATAAACAGACTTAACTAGACAAGGTCAGTACTAACTATAGTACTGCCAGACTTAACTTAGTACTGGTAGACTTAACTATGTCTACCAGACTTAACTCTATAACTACCAGACTTAAATCTGTTTATAATAAATCCTAACATGAGATATAAATCATTCTAGAAATCAGATCTTTAAATGATACAAGTAATCCAAAATTTAAAGGTGTGAGCTTTGTGTCGAATTTTTGGACACTCTGCAATTAAAGAATAGTTTTCTAAATGGTCGTTAGTTTTACTATGGTACTAAGAAATCAGATTGATTCAAGTTTAGTCATAAGATTGATTGAATAGTTGGAAATAAGAATGTCGGAAATTCTACCACTGTTAAGTATAATGATGCAATAATATAAATATAGATTTGATATGTTGTTTCTATTATTCTAGTTTTGACCAAAGTGGTTATAAACTAGCATATGTGTATTCATTACGAATGAGAAACATTCATATGGCAAGAGGAAGCAAGGTTGTTATAGTGTATAATGTGTCTTAGCATGCATTTAAGAATAGGATGTGTTGCATTCTTAAATATTCACAAATTGATAAAATGTAAGACAAATGGAAAGATCAGTTATAAATCAGATTATAATTGGTTTTAATAAAAGTCTTTAAGTCTATAACATTTAATCATTAATATCTTGATATGGAACATCAAAGCATAAATTCCGTAATGATATGAGTTATCCATTATTAATTTATGTGTTCTAAATTTTCATGTTTAAAATTCGGAATAATGTTGTTTACGTATAATACTAATAAAAGTGTATCCAAGCTTTATTAAAACTTCGTAGTCGAGCTTGTTTATATTGTAGGAATGATATAAGCATAGACTATTTATAGAGTAAGATTTGGTTGACATCTGGTCTATAAGATGTTCATAGTCGAATGAATATTGGAGAGGACCCGTAAAGAAATGTCACACCATGGACATTAGTCGAATTGTGAGTTTCCTACATGGCTAAAGTCTTTTATCCTTAGACTCGAGATATATAGTATTGTAATGGTATATACTTAGTGGTATTTTGATTTGTCCAAAACGCTATTCCATAACAGTTGGCTATAAAAGTTCATTTTGGGTATCATAAGGTACATATCATGAGGTGGATATAGTCAAAGGGATTTGTTCCTCAGTTGATAGAGTTAATACTTTAGTGGTCTCTTGTTGAGATGATGAGTCATATGGATTATTTTGGTGATCACATCATTTTCTTGATCAAGAAACTAATTATTGACATTTGGAAGATGCATAATTTGACCAACCATATCACATATGGATGTCATTTGCTCCATAAGCTTGTTTTGAGAATTAAGAAGGTCATTTTAAAAATTGAAGATTGGATGATTGATGGTATATTGTGGGGGTTGAGTTTGGTCATAGCCGAAAGAATTAAGATCATAGCAAGAGTTTTGCTCATAATAATCTTCATTCATTGGTTGACATTGAAAAGTTTCATGAGGACCCTCGCAATTTTCACAACAAATATATTGTTGTTGAAATTCATGAAAATCTTGCGGGAAATTAAAGTCTTGATTGTAACACGATTCCGGATAGATAAACGGAACTTGAGGTATACAATAGTGACCATAACAAGCATTGTTCCCGCAAAATTCACAAGAATACATAGAAGGTTGTGGAGGTGGGTTGAAAACGTTAGGAGAATCATTGGCAACATTAGGTTTGGAATCATAAGTGAATGAATTCTCATCTCCAGAATTGTATGTCGGATGAACACTTGGCAAAGTCTGTGGGAGCTCATTAATGGTTTGATTGCATTGTTCTGAATTAGAGATAATCGGAGCTTTTGGTGGACAATTATAACCAATATGAGCACCGTTCCCACAAGACTTGCAAGTACATCGTTGACAAAAGATATCATCTAACAAATCACCGCACTTGTAACAACAATTGTGGTTAATTTGTGGAGGACTTTGCGAAGAATTTACACCGGGGTCTTGATTGAAGACGAATGGCTCTTGAGGTGCACTAACAACGTTAGTGTTGTGATTGGATGACTCAGAAGTGTTTAGAATTTCGTTTTCATCATGAATTGTATACCAACCTTCATTAAAACACTTTCGCACAAAATCACAAGGTCAACAATTTAGACCATCAACCGGATCTCCACAAGTTGCACAATTCTGAGGGGGTTTAGGAACAAGAATCTTGTCTTCAAGACCTCCTTTTGAACAGCAAAAGTCCGCATTGTACAAAGCTCCATGTTAGGAATAAATCTTCATCAAGAGTTAATACTGCCAAGGTATAACTAACAGTACTAATGGAGTTAGTACTGCCTATACAAACTTAGTACTGCCAGTGTTAGTTAATACTGCTAGAAGAAAAGTTAATACTGCTGATGGTTAATGCTGCTGACTTGGAGATAAGGATGCAAAGAGATAAATATGGAATGTATATCTTATATATTTTAGGAAGATTTGTATATGATTATAATTGTAATTGATCCTAAAAGTTCGGTAGTTATCTTGTAAAGAACTCCTTGTAGTGTATAAAAGGAGATCCTAGGTTAAGGTTTTATATACACTTAAGAGATAGATATATATCTTAGAGAAAGAACATATAGCTTCAAGGTTGTAAACCCTAGTACTAAGCAAGAGTACTCGTATTATTGATCTAATAATATTGAAGCATTTTGTGTTTTATTCATTGTTCATTGTTTAGTATTGTTTCATTGATTAAACAGTCTAGAGTATTGTGAAGTGTAGATAATCCCGCATACCACTTTGATAATACAAACAAAGTCTCTGCGGCTAATGGTTATTGGATTTATATACGCCAAGGTAACAATACTCTTTAAAAGGTAAATGAATCAATCAACAAAGCAAGACTTTGGGATCAACAAGTTGTAATCAAGAGAGCCTTGATTGCACTTGATCCTAGGATCCCTATAAGGTTTTTAAAGTAAAAGGGTTTTTGATTTTATTTCTTATTCTATTCTTCTTCAAATCGATAACTGATGAATTTTGGTATTATTATGGTTTCATCAAATCAACTACACAAAATCACACATCATCAAAATCAGTCACATCCACCAAACCCTCATATTGATAGACAAAAAAACCCCTAATTCGATAGAGCAAGATATTATGATTAATCAGGTACACACAAAAAACAAGTACGGACCCTTAAATGAATTCAAAGCATAAGAAAGAGTTAGAAGGAATGTTTGTCATGTTGTTCGATGGTGATTGAATTTATTTAAAAGGTGTTACAAGATATGATTATTATGCTCGTATTGAAAAGAAACTACGGGTCTAACTTATCCTAACTACTACTACTGAAACTAACTTACTGACTACTACTCAACTGTACTAACTAACTAACTAAGTGCTTCATACAATGGTTACTGACTTACTGGACTATACTGGCTTATGACAAAAGTTAATATTGCTAGTTAGTAGTTAATACTTGCAAAAGAGGATTGTAAACTACTAAACTAATACTAAGACTGTCAAAGACCATTAGGATGCTCTTCACTTGTACTACTACTTACTATACTACTGCTTGCTTGGTATCGATTACTACTGTTAGTCATTTTTCACACTAATGCGGAATTAGTGCTACTAGCTCTTCAATCGAAGAGGATGGACACTACATGGTATTTTATGTTTTTGTATTGATCGGTTTACAAGCTGACTTATTACTCAACTGATGGTTAGTTCTTCGTATAAATTCTTTATGGTTGATTACTATTACTTTTGGGCAAGAGATTGTTTAACATATTGGTTCAAGGGAAGCAATATGAATAAATGTGTATAAAACAAAAAGACCATCCTACTAGCGAAAACAAAACAAAAAAAAAACCCAACTTGAGGTTAAGAGTTATTGAATTTATTATCTAACTGCTAAGTCATTATTACTACTAACTAAGTACGTCTGCCACTTGAGGGGAAGGTTTTGATTATTACTACTGCTAAGTCATTATTACTACTGCTAGTTTAAGTTTCTACTGCTTAAATTCATTATTCTTATTATGCGTCATGGAGGGTAATTTGAGACATTGGAAATCTTGGATCAGAAGTTTAATATATGGTTTGTAGTTGTAAAATATCAAAGTTGCATATGATCACAGTCCCCTAATGGATAATGACAAAAAGGGGAAGATGTTACAGAGATGATATGATTTGCAACTTATTAAGTGTGGTGGCATGGCATGGAATTCAAAGAAAATCTTAAGTTAATGGGAAGATTAGAATTTGTTTCATTCATTGAAGATTTGAAGATGTTCAAGTGCTTAAGTTGAAGACAAAGCTTGCTGAAGATCAAGCTACTATGGATCATCTTGGAATCAGTTCAGTGTTTGTTTTGTCATCATCAAATAGGGGAAGATTGTTGGGAATTATTGATTTGATGATACAAAAACAATGATACAAAAGAAGGATAAAAGAATGAAACAAGAGGATCTAAATTGACATATTGAAATTCTAGAAGATTTGCTTAAAAAGATAAAGATTAAGTTTAATGCTGATTGAAGATAAGTTACAACTTGAAGTTAATGCTGATTTAGTTTCCTAATAGATTAGTCAAACTGAAGTTAATGCTGATTTATTAGTTTCCTAATAGATTAGTCAAACTGAAGTTAATGCTAATTTATTAGTTTCCTAATAGATTAGTCAAATTAAAGTTAATGTTGATTTATTAGTTTCCTAATTCAAATAGATTTCCTTTGTTAGTCTTATAGACTCTCTATATAAAGAGATCCATAAACATTGTTTAGGTGTGCACCCAAAACGTGTGTGTGTATCCTATATGTGTGATATAGACGTCTAGTGTTGTTTAGCCCTAAGGTCAATGTGTTTTTGACCCTGTTACAGTTAGGTAACCGTTCTATACTGATCATATAGAATTAGGGCTTGATGTATGAATGTAAAACCTTGTGAAAATAACATTGTTCTTTATTTAAATTCTTGTGAAAATAACAATGTATAGTCTTTATTTAAAAATTCTAATGTGCATCTACATATAAATTGTTCTTTTTTTACGATCCTCAATGGGGAGCTCTCAATCAATAAATCGATTCTCAAACTAACTATCATTCGCACTCATCACTCCCACAAGTCAATTAAAGGGCAAGTCCTTAAAAAAAAAAATTCGAGGAAGAGGGGGTCACACTCGCGTTGGTTGAATGACGTCATAAGAATTAAACAATATAGAGGATAAGAAGAAAGAATTAAACGGATAAGAGGGTAAAGGAGAATATTTTTAGATTTTGAAATAATACATAAGAAAAGAAATAAAAATAAGAAAGAAAAATATTTTTGGATTTTTTTTTAATATTTTTAAAAGAGAATAAAAATAAAAACAAAAATAAGAAGAAAAATATTTTTGGATTTTTATATTTTTATAAGAACGAAAATAAACTTTCCGAAGAAAGGATCTTCAAGGCTCGAACACGAACAATCCCGTAAAAATCGCTACACCTTTCCCCGGCAATGGCGCCAAAAATTGATCACGTCCGAACACACTATATATAATATATAATATATAAGGAGAATATCAATTATAATATAGTATAGTATTTCCGTCGGGTTCTAGATAAACGCTTTTTACCAAAGCAATTATCAAAAACCTTCCGGGTCGTTTCCTCGGCGAGAGGTGAATGGAAATCTACTTTCAAGTTGTAAATCGAGCTTGATTGTCATAAAAGTTTTTTTTTTTTGTATTGGTTTTATACTAAAAATTAAACTAATATTAATTCTAAGATTAAAAACTAAAAGATTAAACTAAAATTAATCTAAAAGATATAAATGACAAATATGCTTGCTAAGTGACCTGAAATGTTCCTTTAGAGCTTATAAACGAAAACAAGTGTTCGAAGTAAATAAGCTATAAAATAGCTTATTTATTTCATTACTTTCTGATAAATAAGCTCAGTCAATAAGCTGTAGAATAAGCCCTAGGATAAGCTTAAGTTTCGAAAGAAAAGAAAAAGAGGATAATCTAAATGAATAAGCATAAACCAACTTTCCAATAAGCTAAAGAGATCTGTATTACAATAAGCATAAGAAGTGTGTACAATAAGCTCAAGATGCAAAATAAGCTAATCTACATACTAATAAGCTAAAAAAAATAAGAAAGAAAACATTTTTTAAAAACTAAATCCCCTACTTTATTAAATACAAATAAGCTGAAAGTGCAAATAAGCTGGAACAAATTTATTACAAAAATAAGCTAATAAGCTTGTGAAAAGCTTTTACAAAATACTAATAAGCTAAAAAACTAAACTAAAAAAAACTAAAAACTAGCTAACCAATGAGGGGTGACGAGTGGTGTTTTTATAGGGGCCAAGGGTTGAATTTGTAAATTTACAATGATTGATCCAATCATTGGGTTGCAATTGTGTGACTTCGGATCGAAAAACGAGCAGACATGATCCAGCCGATGACATGCTGACACGTGGACTTTCCCTTTGCTTCATTTATACGCATAGCTCTCGTCCCTTAGATCATTTGCTTGCATTACAATTGAGTAGAATTGTATATATATTAACAAAAAAATACTCCTGCACACGTCACATGTTAATAAGCCCTCCCTTCACTAGTGCACATGCACGTGAGATGCTTCTATTTAATTATGATGCACATGACATGACGTCATGGTGATGTCACCCATCTATATCTTCATAACAGATTTCTATTTTGACCTTTTGGGTTTTATTTGGGCTTTGACTTTACTTGTGGGCTTGGTAATTAACATGGGCTGGTCTGGCCTATAAAATGAGTCATAGGCTGGCCTAATAAAATCCGAGGGCATCGTTGGACTTGTTTTTCCGTGCCCTTTCTAATGGCATGCTCGGAAAATATTAACGACTTCATCTTGATTTTGGATATTAAGCACTCTTGATCGAAATGAACCCGTAAATACCCATTTTTGCATTGTTTTAAATCCTTTTACCTGCAAGACATAAAAATACCAAACAAATATATTTGCAATATAATAGAGCATATTTTAGCATTTTTAGTCCAATTAATAGTGTTTAACGGGGTATAAATGATGTGTATTTTAGCGAACATCAGATACCATAAGCCCAAATTGGGTTTGCCCTTAAGGTACTTAAAGATTCTCTTCATAGCATTAAGGTGTGAAGTCTTGGGAGTAACCTGAAAACGAGAACAAGCACATACTGCAAACATTATATCAGGCCTAGAGGCAGTTAAATACATGAGAGAACCTATCATGGATCTGTATAAGTGTACATCCACTTCATCAGCTTCCTCATCTTTTGTCAATGCCATCTTGGTCTCCATTGGGGTTATTGCAGTTTTCACACTTGCAAGGTCAAACTTTTTTAGCATGTCTGCAACATACTTGTCTTGAGAAATAAAAATTCCATCTGTCTTTTGCTTGACTTGCAATCCAAGGAAGAATATGAGTTCACCCATAGAACTCATTTGAAATCTGCCTTTCATCAATGCCTCAAATTCATCACACCAAGACTTTCTAGTAGAGCCAAAAATGATATCATCAACATACACTTGAACTAGCATGATATCCTTCTTGTCCTTCTTAATAAATAAAGTTTTGTCTATGGTACCCCTCTTGTATCCATGCTCCTCTAGAAATGTTGATAGAGTAGCATACCAAGCTCTAGGGGCTTGATGAAGTCCATATAAAGCTTTGACAACCTTATAAACCTTCTTAGGATGATCAGGATCAACAAAACCAGGAGGTTGAGAAACATACACCTCTTCATCTATAGTGCCATACAAAAATGCACTTTTTACATCCATTTGGTATACTATGAACCCCATAAATGAGGCAAAGGCTAAAAATAACCTGATAGCTTCTATTCTTGCCACAGGAGCAAAAACCTCATCATAGTCAATACCCTCTTCCTGTCTGTGACCTTGGGCCACTAATCTTGCCTTATTTCTAACAACTACTCCTCTTTCATCCCGTTTGTTTCTATATACCCATTTTGTTCCAATCACCTTTACTCCATGAGGTAGATCTACTAGAATCCATACCTGTTGCAGCCTAAACTGTAACAACTCCTCTTGCATAGCTTCAACCCAACTGTCATCTTTTAGAGCTTCAGAAATCTTTTTAGGTTCCTCCTGAGATAAGAAGCAGGCAAACAAACAATGTTGTTGATCTTTGTGATTGTTCCTTTGCTGCTTTTGAACATAACTTACAAGTGCATGTGCTCCTGAATTTTGCTGCACTCTGCTTCTAGTTTGCACAGATGACTTAGGATCGCCAAGTATTTGACTTTGTGGGTGAATGTTGTGAATCCTAAGAGTAGGAATAGGACTAACAGCTACTTCTGTTGGTAAGTTGTTGAAATCATGGACCATACCCTCGTCATCATAAGAAGCCTCATCAAAAATCCCTTTCTGAGGCTTGTTAAAGATTGTGAGCTCTGGCATATCTGAATCATCTTGATCAGCATGTTGAGTATTAACTGGACCACTACCAGAATTAACTAAGGTAGTACTGGTAGCTTTGTTCTTAGATACTTCCCTTAAATGCTTTTGAGCAAGTTCATCCAATTCTCTTCTAAAAGCTAGAGTTTCAGGAGTATCGTCTAAAATGTCAGTAGAATAAGCCTCCTTCTCTTGTGTTTTAAGGTTTTGAAGCTCTGTCAAAAACTCCTCTGCCTTTGAATTAGTAGAATACTTCCTTGGTCCAACTTTTGCTGCTGCTACTAGCTTTATTAATAAAGCTCTTCAGCTCATTTTCCTTCCTCAGAAGCTATTTGATTAGGAGTTTGTAGGTGTACTTGTATGTTAGTCACTTCTGAAGTACCTACATGTGGGTTAGTTTGATTCTCCAAAGACACAGAAATATAGTTCATAGAATCAATGAGATAATCAATATCAAACATCCATCTATACCCTACTCCTTTCATATTGGGTTTTTCTTCAAGAAATTTTACATGCAGATTTACTTTACTTTTTGGTATACTAAATTATATACCCTTAAAAGCTTGCTATTTGTGAGTTACAACTATAGAAAACCCTCTCATCACAATTTCCATTAAAGTTGCCAAGCACACTTAGGTATCTAAAATGTATACATGGCACCCAAAAGGTTTCTTATTGTATAATAATCTGGTTTTTTGGCCAAACAAAGACTCAATTAAGGAGTTTTGTTTGGAGGTTTAGTCCACTCTTTACCTATTAAAGATATAGCAAGCAGTACTAACTGCTTCTGCCTAAAAATTAGTTAGTAAAAGTGAGTCTACTAGCATAGTTCTAGCTGCCTTAATTAGGGTCCTGTTCATTCTTTCGGCAACTCCATTCTGATGTGGAGTTCTGGCATTGCTATACTCTTGTTTTATTCCCTTGTTCCCATAGAATTCAAGCATTTCAATATTCTTAAATTCAGTGCCATCATCTGATCTAATGATTTTAACCTTGTGATTAAGCTGGTTTTCAATTTGTCTAATGAAGTTTTGAAGGATGCCACTAGTTTCATCCTTAGTAGCCAAGAAGAATACCCAACTAAATCTGGTACAATCATCAGTAATTACAAGGCAATAACTTGCATGATTAATGCTTTTTACGGAAGTAGGTCTAAAAAGATCCATACGTGAAGGTGTGTAATGGCTCTGTTGATTTTCTTTCTAATTTAGCCTTACAGGAGGCCTTGTGTTGCTTACCTTTTTGGCAGGCAACACATGTATGGTCATTTCTAAAAACCTTAGAAGGTAGACCTCTTACAAGGTTTCCCTTCACAAGTTTGTTTAAGTTTTTAAAATTTATATGACCTAACCTCCTGTGCCACAATTTAGATTCATCAGATGTGGCTTTTGCAATCAAAACATGCTTTATTCTTTGTTAGAGGAGGTGTCTTTCATATCAAAACTGTATATATGTGTTACCTCAGGGGACTTTTTAGAAGGATTGATTATCATTCAGGGGCATCTTAAAGTCAGGAGCACAAAGACATTCAGTTTCAGTAAAAAAGAACCTTGTGATGCTTATCACGTATTTGTGATATTGAAAAAAGATTAAAATGCCCAAGTTCTTTTACAAAAGACACACTATCAAAATCTAAATTACCAACTCTTATCTGCTTTACTAGTTATTGTAGCTTTTGTACCTCCAAAGGTAAAAGTCCCCCTTTGCGTCTTCAAAAATCATCCAGGTGATCCTTGTTACCAGTCATGCGCCCTGAGCATCCACTATCAAATATACCTCTGTCCTCCATGTTCTTGAGTGGATGATCTTACACATGAAAAAGAGAAATTAGTATCTCTTAGGGACCTAGGCCTTTTCAGGCTTGGGTCTACCTTGTGGTCCTTTAACATTTATAGTTCTAACAAAATTGGATCCACTGTTATAATTGGAGTTTGGTCTTGTTCTCCTCAATTATAACTGCTTGAGGTCTTAATAGCACGTGCCCCAATTTCCTTTACAGCATGAGAATAAGTCTTTCTTGTTGTTATTTTAAACAATGGGTCTTCTCACAAGTGAATGTGATTTTTAAAAATGATTTCTTTAATTAAACTTATTCACCTGGGGTCTTACAGGACTAAAACTGTTTGAGTTACTTGTAGGTACTGGTTGTTTAGATCTACCAGTATTAACATAAGTCCTGACAGAATTAACATTATGCCAAACAGAATTAACATTAGACTTGACAGAATTAACATTTGCCCTACCAGTATTAACATTAGGCCTACAGAATTAACAATAGACTGACAGAATTACATTCACGCGCCCTACCAGTATTAACTTTAAGGCCTATCAGAATTGGACATTTTGCCCCTAACAGTATTAAGTTGTATGGTTAGGTATAAAGTGATTAGCAAGATCTAACCCTTGTTGCATTGTTCCATACTAGTTGTATCACCCCATTACCAGTATTAAAAACCCTTTATTTCTTAAGCTCAGCCTCTCTTGCCATTTTCTTTTCATAAAAGTTACAATCTCTGATCAAATAACTTAGGCTTCCAGAAACAAAACACTTTTTCTTGATGAATAGTGTAAACCGTCTTCCAGTTCTCTTTTCCACATTTATTCACAATTTATTTCCTTTCAAACTTTATATGTCTCTTGATTGTTTCATTTGTTGCTAGGAGTTTTTACGTTGTTACACAAACTTTGGTTCAACTTCTTTTGATTCAGACACATCTTTTTCATTAGTTGTAAACAGAATCTAGACGCTAGGACATTATTTTGGTTACACTTTATACTTTCTGATTCAGACTCAGAAGAGTGCTCAGAGGGATTTCCAAAAGATCCTTCACTGTCATTTGATTGACAGGTAGAATGCTCATTGGATGTGTCATCTGAGTCACTAATTTTAGGCTTTTGAGGTCCCTTTTTACCATAAACATACAAAGATTCATCAATTTCCTGTTGTGGTTTAGGAGTATAGTCCCCAGATAAGGGATGTGTGCGACCTCCTTTGAAAATATCAGTCTTTTGAAAATCTATTGTACAATGGCGTCCGATCAATGAAGTCTTCTGCAGTACAATTAAACATAGTACGATTCATTTCTTCCTCATAGCTTAAAACCTCATCGTTTGATTTTATTCCATATCCTAAGCCAACTTTACTAGTTGAACTCATACCAGAATCAACTAATTTTCAAATGTTTTTAGAAGAATCCTTCCATGAATCTACTGTTTTCTGCAATTGTTCCTTTTCTTTTACAGCTTTCATTCCTATTCTCCTATATTTTTTAAGCTTTTCATCTTTTTCATATAATGCATTTGCCTGAAATGTAAGCTGTTCATTTAAAGATAATTGCTGCTTTTGAAAAGTAACAACTTGAGCTTCTAATTTCTTAACAGCTTGATCATAGGCAAGTATTTTAACTTCTTGTTCACCTAACTGATTTGTTTGTTCATCACACAGTGTTTTAAGTTTATTATATGAATCATTTGCAAAGTTTAATACCATATTGATACCTCATTATTTGAGCTGATTGCCATGAGTGCATGATTTGTCTCTACTTCTTCTTCTGTATGTTCTCCCCAATTGACAACATCATCATCCATAGTCAGCAACCAGTTCTGATTCTGCTCTTTCTTTCCAGCTCCTTAATCTTGATAAAAAGAGTCTCTTTTCTTTCCATCATTTGTCCATTGGATGGGCAATTCCCTAGCAAAAATGACCAGTGTTGTGACATTGAAAACATTCAAACTTCTTTTTGTCAAAAAACTTAAACAGGTTTTTTTTTTTCCATCACTCCGGACTCTCCTTCAGTTTCTTGTAGAACTTCTTATTTGAATAGCAATTCATTGATATCTGCCGATTATGTATGGTCATTCTTCATTTTCCATATCTTCAATCATGTTACTAGGTCTTCATCGAAGCACAAGTCAAATCTTCTGATTGTTTGGCAGAAGATGTGAATTAATTAACTTCATCAGCAAAACTAGCAGGAAACTTCTTCTTTCTGGAATATTTTTTGAAGAAGTTAAGAGTAATAAGTATTGTAGGCACCCAGTATGACCAGATTGACCTTGTTAGTGCTGTCTTGCTGTGTGAAAACAAAAGCCACACTTTTTTTTGAGCACTTGCAGATGATTTTGTGGTACTTGTTAGTTCCTGCTCAAAAACCAATAAGGTTATTATACAAGTCATCAATGGATAAAGTGTCAACATCTGGTTTGGTTCTCATAGTCATTTGCCAGATTTGACCAAGCTGGGGGCAAAGATTGAGAAACTTGTGATTTGCATCCTCAGTAGATACTTCATCAACATGAGCTTCCGACTGCGAGAGTAGGTTGTTGGATCTGTCTTATATCCCTTTTCTACCATTTCTGAACTTGATATAGTAAATGCTTCAAACTGTTGTTTTAAAACAGCTTTCTGCATCTTCTTTGAATTTGCATTACCACCAAACCTAGTCCTTATTGGTTCCCAAATTTCTTTTGCATCGGTCCATTCCATGAAATCTTCTCAGATGTTCCTAGGGAATGGCCATAAGTAAGATGGTTCTTGCCTTCCTTTCCTTTTCAACAGCATGAATTTCTGCAGCAGATACTGGTGGAAGTATTCTAACAACATCATCTTTTCCAGTTGAGATTCTTTTCTTTGAATTTCCATTCTGAATTACCTTCCAAATATCATTATCAATATATTCGAGGTAATGCTCCATCTCCATAGCCATATATCATACTCCTCCTTCTTCAGAATTGGGAGTTTGATATTTGAGATAGTGGTTGTGGTAGGAATGAGTTGTTGTTGTTGTTGTTTTGGTTTATTGGTTGCAATACCATTTTCTGATGCATCTTCATGGTATGATGCTTCATCATCACTAAGATGTTAAGAGAAATCATCATTAGCAGGTTGAGACATTTTTCTAGATCTGAAAGTGATTGTTTGTGTTCTTGTGATTCTTCTTACTCAGAGTCCCTCTAGAGGCTCTGATACCACTTGTAGGTCTAAAGTCTTGGATCTGTTTAGCCTTTTGTAAGACAATAGCTAACTTGAATAAATCCAAATCAACTATATGAGAGACAATAACTATGAATACTATGTGCTAATGCGGAATCTTAACACAAGTACTAAGAAGAACACAATGTAAAACTTTGCTATTTTCTATTGATTTCTATTAGGGTTCTATGTGTCAAACACTATGCCGTAGGGTTCCTTTTATACACCAAGGAAGCCCTAATGGGGTTTACAAACGCGTAAAAGGATAATGCATATCATTTCCTAAGATATCTCTAAGATAACTATTATAACTATTTTGTTACATAAACATACTTAACTAGATAAGGCCAGTACTAACTATAGTACTGCCAGACTTAACTTAGTACTGGCAGACTTAACTATGTCTGCCAGACTTAACTCTATAAGTACCAGACTTAAATCTGTTTACAATAATTCCTAACATGAGATATAAATCATTCTAGAAATCAGATCTTTAAATGTTACAAGTAATCCGAAATTTAAAGGTGTGAGCTTTATGTCAAATTTTGGGACACTCTGCAATTAAAGAATAGTTTTCTAAATGGTCGTTAGTTTTACTATGGTACTAAGAAATCAGATTGATTCAAGTTTAGTCATAAGATTGATTGAATAGTTGGAAATAAGAATGTCGGAAATTCTACCACTGTTAAGTATAATGATGCAATAATATAAATATAGATTAGATATGTTGTTTCTATTATTCTAGTTTTGACCAAAGTGATTATAAACTAGCATATGTGTATTCATTACGAATGAGAAACATTCATATGGCAAGAGGAAGCAAGGTTGTTATAGTGTATAATGTGTCTTAGCATGCATTTAAGAATAGGATGTGTTGCATTCTTAAATATTCACAAATTGATAAAATGTAAGACAAAGGGAAAGATCAGTTATAAATCAGATTATAATTGGTTTTAATAAAAGTCTTTAAGTCTATAACATTTAATCATTAATATCTTGATATGGAACATCAAAGCATAAATTCCGTAATGATATGAGTTATCCATTATTAATTTATGTGTTCTAAATTTTCATGTTTAAAATTCGGAATAATGTTGTTTACGTGTAATACTAATAAAAGTGTATCCAAAATTTATTAAAACTTCATAGTCGAGTTTGTTTATATTGTAGGAATGATATAAGCATAGACTATTTATAGAGTAAGATTTGGTTGACATCTGGTCTATAAGATGTTCATAGTCGAATGAATGTTGGAGAGGACCCGTAAAGAAATGTCACACCATGGACATTAGTCGAATTGTGAGTTTCCTACGTGGCTAAAGTCTTTTATCCTTAGACTCGAGATATATAGTATTGTAATGGTATATACTTAGTGGTATTTTGATTTGTCCAAAACGCTATTCCATAACAGTTAGCTATAAAAGTTCATTTCGGGTATCATAAGGTACATATCATGAGGTGGATATAGTCAAAGGGATTTGTTCCTCAGTTGATAGAGTTAATACTTTAGTGGTCTCTTGTTGAGATGATGAGTCATATGGATTATTTTGGTGAATCACATCCTTTTTCTTGTTCAAGAAAACACTAATTTTTGAACATTTGGAAGCATGCATAATTTTGACCATACCTTATCACATATGGATGTTCATTTTTGCTCCATTAAGCTTTGTTTTGAGAATTTAAGGAAGGTCATTTTGAACATTGAAGATTGGATGATTGATGGTATATTGCGGGGGTTGGTTTGGTCATAGCGAAAGATTTTAAGTAATCATGCAGAGTTTTGCTTCATAATAATCTTCATTCATTGGTTGACATTGAAAAGTTTCATGAGGACCCTCGCAATTTTCACAGCAAAGATATTGTTGTTGAAATTCATGAAAATCTTGCGGGAAATTAAAGTCTTGATTGTAACACGGTTCTAGATAGATAAACGGAACTTGAGGTGTACAATAATGACCATAACGAGCATCGTTCCCGCAAAATTCACAAGAATACATAGAAGGTTATGGAGGTGGGTTGAAAACGTTAGGAGAATCATTAACAGAATTAGGTTTGGAATCATAAGTGAATGAATTCTCATCTCCAGAATTGTATGTCGGATGAACACTTGGCAAAGTCTGTGGGAGCTCATTAATGGTTTTAAACATATACCCACTATGGTTTATACATTTTTGAGCATCTTCATACTTTTATAAACATTTTCACGAACCACTATAGTGCATGTTCTTATATGAACGAATTCAAATAAGTAATTTATTATAACCGGATATAATGGTCTTTAAATCCATCACTTTCACGTTAACATCACATGATTATTTAGTAAATCATCAAACTCATCACAAAAAAATCATAATAGTGTGCATCAAACTCATCGTCAAACACATTTTATTGAATATAAACAAAAACTAAATCAATATTTCATTAAATCTTAACACTACAATAAAAATAAAAAAATATAAACTTACACGTTTATAAACAAGACAATAGTTAAAAGACATTTAAACTAAGCTTACATATAAACATAGCTAGTTTTAAAAAGGATCTTAAAATTCCAAGGTCGATATATTATATGTGAAATAAAAGGGTTTGTTTTAGGATAACTGTTGGGAATAAATCTTCAATAAGAGTTAATACTGCCAAGGTATAACTAACAGTACTAATGGAGTTAGTACTGCCAGTACAAACTTAGTACTGTCAAGTGTTAGTTAATACTGCTAGAAGAAAGATTAATACTGCTGATGGTCAGAGCTGCTGAATTGGAGATAAGGATGCAAAGAGATAAATAAGGAATGTATATCTTTTATATTTCAGGAAGATTTATATTTGAATATAATTGTAACTGATCCTAAAAGTTCGGTAGTTATCTTGTAAAGGACTCCTTGTGGTGTATAAAAGGAGATCCTAGGTTAAGGTTTAAGATATGCTTATGCTTAAGAGATAGAGATACATCTTAGAGAAAGAACGTTGTAATAGCTTCAAGGTTTGTAACCCTAGTACTAATCAAGAGTACTCGTATTATCAATAATATTGAAGCAGTTTGTGGTTTTATTCATTGTTCTTTGTTTGGTACTGTTCCATTGATAAATACCTCTAGAGTATCAAAGTGTAGATTCCGCATACACTTTGATATACAAACAAAGTCTCATCTATTGTTATTTTGGATTCATCCAAGGTAACATACACTTTACTAGGTAAAGAACCGATCAAGGCGTGGGATCAACAAGTGGTATCAGAGCCTGTGCTTTGAGAAACTTTGATCTAGAAGTAATGGAGTTGGAAAATTCTCAGAACAATGCTTTGGCTAAGCTTCCCATGCTCAAACTCGGGGAGTATGAGATGTGGGAGATCAGGATCAAACAGTATTTTCAGATCCAGGATTATGCTCTATGGGAGGTCATAGAGAATGGGAATTCATGGGTACCTATTCCTGTAACATCACCAGCAGAAACTGGTACATCAACAGGAACAAAGATGACTGTGCCTTCTACTGCTGAAGAAAAGACATGTAAAAAGAATGATGTAAAGGCAAGAAGTCTACTGCTCATGGCACTGCCCAATGAACATCAACTTACCTTCGACCAGTATGTTGATGCTCAATCAATGTTTGCTGCAATCAAAGCTCGATTTGGAGGGAATGAAGCAACAAAGAAGACACAGAAGGCTCTGTTGAAACAACAGTATGAAAACTTTAGTGCTTCAAGCTCAGAATCACTTGATTCTATCTTTAACAGGCTTCAAAGGCTTGTTAGTAGATTGGCAATTCTGGGTGTGGTTACTCCTCCAGAAGATCTGAATGTAAAATTTTTAAGGAGCTTACCTTCTGAATGGGATACACATGTGGTAGTTTGGATGAACAAACCTGATTTTGATACTATGGGTTTGGATGATTTGTACAACAATTTTAAAATTGTTGAACAGAAGGTTAAGAAATCTGCTGGTGCAAGCAATGATGATAAAAACTTGGCATTTGTAACAACTTCAGGTGCAAGCAGTACTAATAATATTAATACTGTTAACCCAGAAGTTAGTACTGCTACCACAAAGGTTAATACTGCCAGTACTGAAATTAGTACTGCTAGCTTTAGTGATGCCACAGTTCCACAGTATATGCCTTTCTATCCACTAACCAAAAGGGTCTTCAACTAGTTCATGACAGACCTTGGCACTTCATGATGAAGCTTTGGAGAGAAAGTAATTAAAGTGGAATATGCACTACTAAGCATGATGGCAAGAAAGTTTCTATCAGAGAACTGTAAGGAAAATTCATCATTGATAGAAGCACTACAACTGGATATGATAAATCAAGAGGTAGAATGTTCAAACATGCTCAGGTATGCGACACCAAGAGTAAAAGACAACATAAATTAGGAAACAAGGTAGCTCAACATAGACTATAAAGATTGAAGATGCTTCTGAAAAAGGCCACTGTGTGCAATAGATGGTGCTGGATTGATTGGAGTGACATTGCAGAGGAAGAGATTTCAGCAAACAAGCTCTCATGAGGCATTCACAGAATCTGATAAAAAATGACAAAACTTGTTCAAAAATTATCTGAACAACTATGAAAGCTCTAAAGAAATGATTATTAATGATTTGCTTGTTAAACTAAGTGATACTGATTTTAAAGCACTACATACAAAAGCGGTTTACAACTTTAGAAGATCAAATGGTTAAATATAAAGAAAGTAAGTTTCTTTTCTTTGAGAAATTGCCTCTACTTAACAGCATTGTAGGTTGTAAAGAATAGAGTTAGTGTTACTTATACTAGCTTGAAAAGAGGTTAAACAAGAAAAGGAGGGAAATTGATTTTAAGATTGCAAAGTTAGATAAATCTGCTAAAGACTTAAATGAAATTTAAAAGGTCCAGATAACTGACAAAAAGCAAGAAAGTAGTTGTTTATAATGCTGTCCCCTCAACCTCATCCTTGAATCTTAATAGAACCAACAACTTAAGACTTATCCATATTCAGGTCCTTGAAGAATTCAAAAGAACCCTGAGTTAGATGAGTATGGTCCATAGGGATTCTATTTTAAGCCTACACTGTTGTGATAAAGATCAGATAATTCTAATGGAGAATCCTGATGACTCTTTGGAACAAACATCAAATAACTGATACGAAACTAGCTCTTTTGAGTCCACTTAAGTAGACCAAAAGATTGGAAAGAAATTTTTTTCTATCCTGCTAATCATGTAGAGTCTGTCAATCAAATAGAAAAACCAGTTAAAAGGACAGTTAGATATGCTGAGATGTACAGGTCATAAAGACCTAGGGGAAACCAAAGGAACTGGAATGGTAAAAAATCCAATCAGTTAGGATGTAACTTTGTATTTAATAACAAAGCATGTTTTATCTGTAGAAGTTTTAATCACATCAATTACAGCTGTCCTAACCAACAGAGGAAAAGAATAGTAAGTGGATAATAATTATAACAAAAAGGATAATGACTACTATTCTAAAACCTCTCATCCCAGTGCACACAAACATATGGCTCCAAGAGCAGTCTTAATGAAGACTGGCCTAAAATCTTTTAATACTGCAAGGCCTGTTAATACTGTTAGGTCTGTTAACACTGGTAGACCTTTTATGTACTCTGCAAGGTCTTTTAAATACTATTAGGCCTTTTTATACTGCTCACCCCAAATCAACAATTCATTGTGCTAGACCAACAAGGACATATTTCAAACCAAGCACAAATCAACTGTTCACAAAAAGCCCTTTACAAAGAGAACAACATTAACAAAAAGGTGTTTTAATCAAAGGTTTAATACTGGTAGCCATAAAGAATCACAGTTAATACTGGTCAGGCAAGGGGATTTAAGCTTAAGCCCTCAACAAGTTTGGGATTGGAGACCCATCAACCCAATGGGTGCATCACTGGTTTTCAACAAAATTATTATTACATTGATGCACAAGCAGATCCAATCAAGTAATGGCTTTGGGTCCCCAAAGAAAACTTAACTTTCATAAGTTTTTTTTTGTGCAGAGCATTTCACAACTATATGAAAAAGGATTTTTTTGATAGTGGATGCTCAAAGCACATGACTAGAAACTAGCCCATCTTTTTTAGATTTCAAAACTTTGATAGAGGTTATGTTAATTTTGGTGGAGGAGCCAATGGAGGCAGAAGGACTGCAAAGGTACTATTTAAAACGATAATCTGGATTGATGATGTATACTTTGTCAAAGAGTTAAAGTTCAATCACTTTAGTGTCTCATAAATGTGTGACAAAAAGAACTGTGTTCTTTTTACTGACTCTGAATGTCTTGTCCTATCTCCTAAGTTTAAGTTTTCTGATGAAAATCAGATACTTCTTAAAATTCCTAGACAGATAACATGTACACGTTGAGATATGAAAAACATTGTTTCCGATAGATTAGTTTAACTTGTCTAGTTGGCAAAGGCTACATGCTGAAGAATCAATAGCTAATGGCAAATAGAGGCCTTTGCCATATATAAAATTTTAAGAATATAAATAAACTTGTCAAAGAAAATCTTGTAAGAGATCTGCCCTTAAAAAGATTTGAGAATGACCAAACATGTGTTGCCTGTCTTAAAGGCAAGCAACACAGAGCCTCTTGTAAGACCAAGGCCTTTAATCCCATTACTAAGCCATTGTTTATGCTGCATATGGATCTCTTTGGTCCAACTTTTGTTAGTAGTCTAATGCATAAAAAGTACTGCTTAGTAGTCACTGATGATTATAGTAGATTTTCATGGGTTTTCTTTTTTTAAACAAACTAAAGTATGAAACAAGTAAATCCTTAATTTTTTTATCAAAGAATAGAAAACCTAGTAGATAAGATTAAGTAAAAATAATATGATGGTCAGAAGTGATAATGGGACAGCAGTTTTAAAAACAAAGTGAAGATATTTCTGTAGGGAAAAAAGGTATTAAAAAGAGAATATAGTGTAAGTGATGGGGTTATCTAGACTCCTCAGCAAAATGTGTGTAGCTGAAAAAGAAGAATAGACACTCATTGAAGGCTGCTAGAACAATGTTAGCTGACTCTAAGTTACCTACCACATTTTGGGCAGAAGCAGTTTCTACTGCTTGCTATGTACAGAATAGGGTCTTAATAGTCAAGCCTCATAACAAGACTCCTTATGAACTCTTTAGAGGTTTTAAACCAGCTATAGGCTTCATGAAACCATTTGGATGTCATGTTACTATCTCAATACCTTAGATAATTTGGAGCAAGGTATTATGAAAGAGTGATGAAGGTTTCTTGTTGGATAATCTCCCATCATCAAAGCTTTTAGGTATACAACTCAAAACCAGAAAAAAGTTCAGGAAAACTTGCATATTGGGTTCTTAGAGAATAAGCCTATGATAGAAGGAAATGGTCCAAAGTGGCTGTTTGATATTGATTCTCTAACCCAATCAATGAATTATGTACCAGTGGTTGCAGGAACATTTTCTAATGACTTTGCAGGTATACAAGGAGTTTCTGAGTCTAGTACATCTTCTCACAAGATCAAATAATCAAGATTGCTTTGTAAAACCAATTTGGAAGGATGCTTCCTATTTTGGTGATGTTTGTACCAAGAACTGTTGCTGATTGCTCAAATACAAGAAAAGATGGGTAACATGATGAGAATGATGCTACAAAAAACTATCATAATGATAGCAGTCTTAAGAATAATGGTACTGTTGTTTAACAAGTTAATACTGCCAGACTAGAAATTAATACTGGTAGTAGAGAATAGTACTGTTGACCTGAAGTTAATAAACTGCTAAAACCCCTGAAGACTTGTGTAGGAACCTAGTCATGCATCTGAAGATACACAAGGGGAGACCAAGAAGTTGAAATTGGTGGGAACATTCCACAATCTTAAATGCAGTACCTACCTACTCACCCACACAAGAATTCCACAAAGATCACCCTATGAACTATTAGTGATGGTGATGTTCATTCATCCTTGTTCCCCGGGGGTGGGGGGGGGTGGGGGGGGGGTGGGGGGGGGGGGGGGGGGGGGGGGGGCCCCGGTTGAGTGGGGGGGGGACGAAAGAAGAATGACAACATCTTACCTGAATAAGGATTTTTTTAGTTGGGATGCTGGGTGAGTAATAGTACGTGTATGCTATATAGAAAGGGAAGACTCATCAGGATCTTCATACATGTCTTTTTGCTTGTTCCTCTCTCAGGAAGAAACCACAAATAGTGTTACAAAAGCTCTAAGTGTCCAGCATGGGTAAAGCAATGCAAGGAGGAACTCTACATTGCAACCTGCAAAGGTCCTAGATTCTTATGGATTTACCTAAAGGTCATAGAGGAATTGATACAAAGTGGGTATATAGAAATAAGAAAGATGAAAGGGGGATTGTCTTCAGAAACAAAGCAAGAATGTTGCACAATGACATACCAGAAAGGGCATAGAATGATAAGTCTAGCACCTGAGGCAAGAATTGGGCAATAAGAATGTTCCTAGCTTATAGCTTCCTATATGGGATATATGGTCTACCAAATGGATGTAAAAAGTTGCCTTCTTGTAAGGTCAAATTGAAAAGGAGGTATAAAGTAATGTCAACCTCTAGTTTTTAAGATCTACCATCCCTGATAAAGTCTAAAAGGTAGTGAAAGCATATATTGACCTAGCATCAAGCACCAAGACTTGTATGACACTTTGGCCATTATCTTATTTGTGCAATGGTTTCAAGAGGAAAGATTGACCCAACACCATATTCATCAAGAGACAAAAGGACATTTCTTGCTTGTTTCAAATATATTGGATGACAAATTAGCTTTGGATCTACAAAGAAGGAGTAATGTGGAGAAGTTTGAAACTATGAAAGGAAAAATTTCAATGAGTTCTATGGAGAACTTACCTTCTTTGGGTTTAAAGATCCTACTGAAAAAGAAAGGCATTTTTATCAGTCAAGATAAACATATGTCAATGCGAATATTGAGAAAGTACAATACAACAGATGTAAAGTCTTTCCTCTCACTCTAAACATATCTTGGAAAAGCCTTATGGTTCAAGATGGAGAGCTGCTAATGTTTTATGAACATCTTTATATGATCAATGATAGGATCTTTGATTGTACCTTACATAATCCAGCCAGAAATCATTTTGTCATCCTGCGCATGTGGCAAAGTTCCAAGTTCTCCAAAGACATCCCATCTTCTTAGCTTCTGTCAAGAGAATCTTTAGATACATTAAAGGCAAACCACTATAGTGACTTTGTATTCAAAAGGATTCTCTATTAGGAATTAGTTGCTTACACTGACAGTTACTATGCTGGAGCTACACAAGCTAGGAAGTCAAACCACTAAAGATTGTTAGCTTTTGGAAATAGGCTGATCTCTTAGCAATGCAAGAAACAAACTGTAGTTGCATTGCCACTTCTACAACTGAGGCTGAATATGTGGCTGCTGCAAGTTGATGTGGACAGGTTCTCTGGATACAAAACCAACTGCTGGACTATGGGTACAATTTCATGAATACTGTTATTTATAGTGACAATAATAGTACTATATGTGTAACACCCTCAATTTAGCTCGGCCAGCAGAAGGGTCAATGGTGTTACATCATACCCAATAACTCAAATCATAGAAAACGACTCAAAAAGAGGCGTTTTAAGAAAATTCCATTCATTTGAATAAAATAAAGTTTACATCACGGTCCCAATAAGTTTGACAACATCATACAACGTTTTACAAAACATTTTCAAATGAATAATTATTTAGCGGGCCTTCATATCTCCTTCACCGAATTACCTTCAAGGACCTGAGATAAAACATGCTAAAAGTCAACAATAATGTTGAGTGAATCCATAGAGTTTATATATATAAACAATAAAAATCATTTCCGAACACAAGTATCATTTTTCATATTCCATGGGAATATACCGAAGTGGCTCATACAGAAGTTATAATCGGGTGATTAATAAAGCTCTCAATGACATCGATCATTACCATATATTCAATAAATCCCACTATACACTCTCCTATAATTATCTATTCACTATACAAATGCATCCGTGGTGGTCATATTTCTCGACACAAGAAGATAGCTGTCGTCACGAACGGAGGATGTAGCCTCACCAAATAGAACTATTTCATGTATATAGCCGTATGCCTATTTCCTGCAATTAACGAATCATGATTATCCGCGGGTCCTTTTAACTAGCGAGTTAAGCTAACTTATAATAATCAAGGCTACGTAGCATGACATTCTGGTACCCTTGTGTTCCTATTTTAAAACAACAAAGTTATCTCCATCGGCGCGGGTTTTATAAAAACAAATAAAGTGTAAAAATGCGAGGCTAATGAACCACACTTATAGTATCGGAAAGAAAGAACGGCATAGTCGAACTTTGGAACGTCGCCAAGTAATCACCCAGCACCTATAAACAAAATGTATGGGTCTTAGTTTCAAGTCGAAAAATAAATTCCCAATTTAAATACTAAATAAATAATATAGATATATATATATATATAATATATATATAATAAGAATATATATATATATATATTATATATATATAAAAATATTAAAATATATATCTAATATGATGATCAAAGCCATTTATAATTCACCCAAGTTTTATTCTCAATCTTCTATGTGTTTAACATTACTAACTTAGCTCATTTTTCACTAGTTATTACCAATTTATTGTCCAAACGCCCAATAGGCCCCAAAATTATGAGTCCATTTAATAATTTAGTCCAATTTATAAGTCCAAGACCAGATCTTCAACCCATTAATTGGTGCCCAAGTGGGTTGGGTCCAAGTTAATCCAATAGTCCATAAATCTACATTTGTCACTAATGGCCCCATATTGTCATATAGTCATTTAAGCTTGTTCTGATGAGATTATATTAAATTTTTGGGTATTTCGATGTCGGGTTAAGTTTTTATTATCAGTAGGTTCATCATATAAAATGTTCCCAAAAGTGGGTCCTATCCTCTCGGTTTTTAGTCGCAAAAACGCTTACAATTTTTTAAGTATTATATAGACTAAAATATTCTATATTTTGTTGCTTACAAAAATAGTCAATATCTTTCAAACCTTGAAATGCTATACGTATAAAATTACATTCCTATTTCATTTTAATATGTATATTATAATCATAAGTCAATTTTATACTTATTTAAATAAATATATAATTAATGTCACTCTCATACAAATGCAAGTTGGCATTTTTGGCTGAAAATTCGCTTTCACCATTTTTGATGCCATTTTCGACCAAAATGAATTGTGTTGATCACCATTGGTGCAATCCCCATGATTTATCTAGTCATCTCATATAAATAGGTTTTTACCAACTCAGAACGTAATCATGACGTTTTTATACGTTCTGTCCAGCAAGGACAGATTGATGCTTTTTGGTAAAAAAGGTCATGTACTTGGTTCAGTTTTTACTTTCCATTGAGTATCCAATTAGCCATAAAAAAACCATTATCACATTTATTTCTCTACAAAGAGGATTGTGAGGTGGTGTGTTGTAGTGTGAATTTCCTAGTAAATCAAATCAAGTCTAACACTTATGCAAAAATCCAGAACTTACTGTTTACAACAGCTCTAAATTTCTAATGAGTTCTAGCAAGTTTAAATAGTTTAATTTAGTCATTTTTACCCAATCTAACACATAGCATTATCACTTTATTACTTTTTGATCAACAAAATAAAATAACATTTACATATAAAATTTAGAATGGAAAATAATGCAAGAATAGAAAGATAATAAAATTTATAAGATTTTACCACAAGAAAAATGGTGATGATGATCAAAAGAACTATACAAGTCTTCACTTCAAGCTTGATCTTTACCCATATTATTTTATATCACCGTTTTTATTATCCATTGCATGTCGTATATTTTTAGTGGAAAACGTAGGAAATAACAAGGGGATTCGGAAAATATAAGTTGTTCGGATTGCATGTACTTTTTCTTCCGACGACCAAGGGCGGATTTGAGGGTAGTGTGTAGGGTCTTCCGGCGGCGGTGACCGGCGGCCGACGGCGGCGGTGGCGGTTTCCGGTGACCGGAAAAGTTTTCCGATGGTGGTGGTGGAGCTAGAGAGAAAGTGTGTGTTTTATTTTATAAAAATGAAGGAAATGAGGAAGTAAACTTCCTTATATATATCTTGCACTAGTTTGGACTTTGACAATAATAATCCCCCTTCATTTACAAAAATAGTTTTTGACACAACAAAAATGTACTTTTTACTTAAATAAAAAATAACTATCGTGGCTCGGATTAAACTTCCGAGACCATTTTTATTTCCGTTACACTTTTATTTAATTTCCCTAACATTTAATAAAATATGTAACATTTTAAAACATTAGTTCGGACTCAAGAACAAGAACAAAGACGACGTTTGTAAAATTAATAAAAAAACAAATACCATCGAAATTAAATACAAAGTAAATATTTACGACAAATAAATTTTTAAATGTCGACGTTTGTTTATGAAAACTTCAACAAAAATAAAAACGAATGCAACAAAATTATATCTTCTTCCGGCATTTTTGGAAATATAAACGTCGATGCCTTACGTAGAATTCGTCGGTTCTTTGTAAAAGTCGCATAATTTACGAATGTAAGCCCTAATTTCCCGGTTAGTCGTGAGTTCATATCTTAACATAAAAATGAAAATTATAATTAATACTCGAGTAATAATAACGATCGAATATTGACGATTGGTCACAGAATTTTTCTCCCTAAAAAGGGGATCTTCCGCCTCGAAGATCAATTCATCTTGTTTTCCTTCTTATTAAAATCAAAGAGATGAGGATATTTCTTCCACATCTGATCCTCCCATTCCCAAGTATATTCCGGTCCACGACCAAAATAATAAAAAAAAAATAAAAAAAAGGGGGGGGGGGGGGGGGGGGGGGGTGGGTGTCCATCGAATTTTAAACTATATGGAATTCGAACTTTGCTTAAGTTGCTTTACCTCTCTATCCATAATTCATGGTTTCTTTGAAGAAAATAAAACTTCTCGCGATCCTTACTTCGTCAAGAGAATTAATAAATCTTGATCCGATAGACACTTCTCAAGTTCGAATCATGGAATGTATTGTAAACACACTTGAAGCTCTCTCGGGTAATTTCAGTTTCAATGGCCTCCGACCGACACTTGATAGAATCTTGAATGGATCCAATATAACGGGGACTTTAACTTCCCACTTTTCCAAATTGTAACAACAACCTATCCCACGGTGATACTTTCAGCATAACTTTTCCACCCACCTCGAACTCCAAAGGTTTACGTCTCACACCCGCATAACTTTTCTATCTACTACAAGTAGCCAATAATCGGTTCTTGATTTGCACAATCATTTTCGTTGTTTCATGAATCATTTCCGTCCGTAGTTGGACTCTCCAACTCACTACCACATATTGCGATCTACCTTCCTTCCGTATAGAGCTTCTGAAAGGTGCAGCTTTAATACTTAAATACGTCATAACTATATTGTATGAGAATTCAGCCAAAACAAATTTGCATGTCCAAGCCACCACCAAATCCAATCACGCAATCACAGCAAACATGTCTTCTAATGTTTGTATCGTTCTTTCACTCTGACCATCAGTTTCAGGATGGAAAGCAGTGCTCATATCCAAATTTTTGTCCGCCAAAGATTTTTTTGGAAGAGATCCACCAAAACCTTGATGCGAAACGAGGGTCCCTGTCTGAAATAATCGCCACAGGCACCCTGGCGCTACCAAAAAACCATCTCTTCAAATTCAATCGAGTGACTTCACCATTATAAACTTCTCATCACGTAATCAAGTGAGCAGATTTAGTCAATCAGTCACAATGACCCAAATTGAGTCATATCCAGATGATGTTCTTTGAAGCTTTGAAATGAAATCCACTGTTATTCTCTCTATTTCTCTCCTACTAGACCCAAACAGGGATTTCAGTTTGTTGTAGTAATCCTGATGCTTCTGATGTTCGCCTTTTGACCTTTAGCACATTCAAGCACGTTACTAGACATAATTCCGGGTACACAATGTAAGCCTCAACTACGGCCACAGTATAACTTCTTCAAATCATGGTACATTTTTTTCTGGTCCAGGATGAAATGAAATATTTTGATTTTTGAGATTCAACACGATTAGAGTCTCTCCATCCTCCTAATAATGGCCCCCTTTGTCGAGAAATACCTTCGGCACTTATATTTTTCCTCCTTGCAATTGAACGCTTTAAACAACATTTGCATTTGAATTTGTTTAGGTAAATTGTATGCACCGTCACAACTAAACACGCACAGCTATCGGTTCCATATCCTTCTTGCTTAAACGCATCAGCGACAACATACGCCTTTCCCGGTGATAACGAATAACACAACGTAATCATACTCCAAGTTCAATCCATCTACGCTGCCGTCATTTTTAGATTCGTTCTTTGATCCAAAATATATGTAGGCTTTTGTGATCGGTGAATACCGTACACTTAGTGCCGTACAAAAAATGTCTCCATATTCGAAAGCAAAAACCACCGCTCCAAATTCCAAGTCAGGGTCGTGTATTACCTCATTCTTTCTAAGTTGTCTAGAAGCATACGCAATCACCTTTTCTCGTTGCATCAAAACAGCTCCAAATCCTTTAAGGGATGCATCACAATACACAACAAAGTCTTCGCTTCCTTCGGGTAGTGATAATATTGGGCGCACCTAATATAATTTTTAGCTTCAATGTTTTTTGAAATGCCTCCTCTTCGCTTCCCCATACAAACGGCTTAATATTTCCTGAGTGAAAGTATAGTTAATGGTTTGGATAATAGAAAGAAAACACCTAATAAATCGTCGTAATAACCTGCCAAACCCAAAAATTGTCGCACTTTCGTTGGTGTAGTCGGTGCAGCCTAATTTTTAATGGCTTCGATCTTCGCAGGATCAACATGAACTCCACTACTATCAATCACATGGCCAAGGGAATTGCAAACGGAGATCAAGTCCAAAAATCACACTTCGAAAACTTGGCGTCCAACTTTTTCGCATCCTTACAAATTCAAGATAGACTTCAAATGTTTACCATTTTCTTCTTTATTCTTGAATAGATCAGATGTCATCGATGAATACAATCACAAACTAATCATATTCGGCTTGCAACACGCATTCATCAAGTCCATGAATACCATGCAGGTACTTAGTCAGTCCAAAAGGCATTACCTGAAACTCATAGTGGTCGCATAACGATTCTAAATGCGTAATTGGAAGTCCTTTTCCTCGCGTATGCGAAGTTGATGATAACCAGACCGTAAATCAATCTTCGAATAAACACTAGAACCTTGCAGCTGATCGAATAAGTCATCAATCCTCGGTAATGGATATCGATTCTTGATTGTCAACTTGTTTAGTTCTCGGTAATCGATGCACATTCGGAACGATCCATCTTTCTTCTTCACGAACAAGACCGGAGCTCCCCACGGTGACGAGCTCGGTCGAATAAAACCTTTTTCCAATAACTCTTGTAGTTGCTTGGACAACTCCTTCATTTCAGATGGTGCTAAGCGATATGGCGCACGTGCCACAGGTGCAACACCAGGAATAAGATCAATACATAATTCAACTTGCCTGGGTGGCGAAAGTCCGGGTAAATCTTCAGGAAATACCTTGAGAGAATCTCGGATGACAGGAACATCTTTAAAGCGCTTCTCCTTCGATACCGTTCCTGGTACTTGCTAGGATAGCTCCACAACCATTCTCGATATACTTTCGAGCCTTAATGCACGAAACGATCTTCAAACATGGATTATTTCTATTTCCTTCGATAATCAACGCCTTACCTTCCAGGGGAAATCCTAACCTTTTTCTATCCACACAATATAGCGGCATCATATCGTGATAACCAATCCATCCCAATAATGATATCAGAACTTCCTAGTTCTATTACCATTAAATCGATTGGAAAAGAAATGGTTTAAAAGATTAAGTGTCCAAACCCTATTAAACGTTATTGGTACTTTACTACTTTTCTGTCGTCACTTCGACTTCAGATGCTATAATCTAACTCAGACACCAGTTTCAATATCAATATGGGTACTAAAATTTGTAAAAAAACTTTTATCGGTCCCACGAATCAAATAATGGCAATAGCATAATTATTATTGAGTAAGAACGTACCAGTAACGACCTTCGGATCTTGCTGAGCATTCATATCTCCTAACTTATAAGCACCTCCATGGTTGTTTCCACCTTGCCCATTCCTTCTCAACTTAGGGCAATCCTTATTTTTGTGCCCTTTTTCATTGCAATTTAAAAAGCATTCATAACCCTTATCGAATAAAGGGAATCAAAAGAGAGAGTTAGCAACTAAAGGACGAAGATCAACCGCGTGATCACAAGGGCGATTTGAGTCAAAAGAAAACGAATACCATAAATGATATCCATAAACCCTACAATACTTTCATAAGAGTCGTTATTCCACGTATTAGCGAGGCATCACGGATCTTTACCCGCATTACTCAAAGGAGGATTAGTCGAAAAGAAAGGATAGGAACGTCAAAACTTCAAGTCGGGTATCAATAGTCGATAATTTGGATAAGTGTCCAAAGAATTTCATGATGAAAAGAAAGGAAATGAGAGGTAGAATAACAATTGTCAAGTAAGACCGCATCCACAGATGGTTAATTTGATTGGGAAAAGGGATAAGCAACATATTCAAATAACCCACCATTTTACCGCTTGCAAACCATACAAAATCTTGATTTTTTCAGAATTACAGTTAAAAATTGATCTTTATCAAAATCTTACGTGACTACTATTCAGCCTTGCATGGCTCTTCCAATTATATCGTAGGGCAACGACAATGTAATAAATTTAAGAAATAGCATGCAATGCTCAGTTCTTCAACTAATGTCATCATATTTAAATGTAAAACCATAGCATAAATATAAGATAGAAAACAAAAAATGATTTTACAGAACCGTACATTATATGAAATTAATTTAATTTACCAAGATGTTTTAATAAAATAATAAAAAAAAATTTTTTTTTGGTGATAGAACTTTTTAATAATTCTCAATTAAAATAACTCATAAAATGATACAATTTATTTTTTATCATCAGTGATATTATATAACTTATAAACAATAAGTTTTTTGCAGAGTTAATAAAGAGTGGTTCACAAAATGAAATGAGGAAATGATTACAATATAATAGGAAATGGAGTTTAGGCCAAAAGCATCATGATATTGCTAGATATCGATGCGATTGAGAAACGAGGAGAAAAGTACAGACGCAATTCAAATCATAATGAGTATTCATTCAATGATTGCATCAATCAATAGGAACAACTTAAAGAAATAAGAAAAGAAAGATAACAACGACTCACGTAGAATTTAGAAATCAAAAGATAGTCATTTCATTAATCACAAATGAGTCATAAGTTGTATCGTCACACATTAAATGTCACCATACTAATCAATAAACAACTCCAAAGACTAGTTCTACTAACTGATATCTTAGTTTAGTTAGTGATTTACAAGAGATACTACAAACGATAAACTAATCTACAAAGAGTCACCAGGTGGTCCCCGTACTCGGAAGGTCCCTTGGTCCCATCAAAAGAAGATTTCTTCGATTTCTTTCTCGGACGCTCAGTACCTTCATCATCGGATGGTGGCTTAGGAACAGCCCCAATGCGAACCATCTCCATATAAAACCTCTTGTTCCACCCATAAGATGCATGTAGTCTCCTCTCTACCATATCATGCTCCATACAAGCCAACTCCAACTTCATCTCAGCCTCAACCAACTTCTTCTTCGAAGTAGCATTCTCCCTGCTCTCTAACACCTTCAACCTCTCTAAACATCACCCAAAACATGCTCAACGTTTCCCAAATCATGATTAGGTATCTCTCTCTCTTTTTCCCCAATTTTATTCTTTGATTTTAAAAGAGCAATCTCAGTTTGGCATGTTCCCAACTCAGCTTCCGTGACTCTAGATCGTGCACGAGACGCTTATAAATCACGTCTCAATGCCCAAGGTGCCAAACACCGACATAAGATGAGTCATGAGCAGAAGATGGCTCTCCTACCTCAAATACACCCCTCGGAAAGTCGCGAACAGCATAAGGCATTTGGGTAATAGTCCCAAAAGTGTCCTCAGGTGCAACGTCGGCCTCCTTTTCCTCTGACTCAGAATCGGATGATACAGAATCAGATGACTCCGCATTAGGTGGCTCTGCATTAAGTGGCTTAGAATTGGATGACACACCTCCATGTGGCACCTCATAAGGAAATATCAACTCAGCATCGTCATCGAGCTCAATCTCAACATCTTTGTTTTCAATATCCTTATGATTAACACCTTCATTTAC